>PVJA010018448.1:0-29403 GCA_004027025.1 Myocastor coypus | reverse complement strand
GAGCTCATATCCCATGCACAAAGGGACCATTTACATCCTAGGCAGGGTGGGAGAGGACTGGCTTGAGATTCCATGATGCTCCTCAGAATGGTGCCATGCACTGTCAAACCTACCAACTGTTTATTTCTGGAATTTTCCATTTAGTTTGTTTTTGCCTGTGTTTGACCTCAGTAGGCAAAACTGTGGAGAGCAAAAACCTCCGAGAAAGGTGTGTGTGAGGCAGGGGGATGGCTCTGTGACTCAAACACCTGTGGTCTGGGATGGACAAACTCCAGCTTCGTGTTCGAGGTCAGCCTAGAACTGCGTGAGGTTCTCCTGCCTCAGGACGCCAGCCCCTTCCACGCTCCTCTGTCCTCAGGTATTTGGAGTCCCGCGGTGAGTGGTGGCTAAGGATGCAGGCCTCGGAGTGGGAGGGTTGTGTAGGCTTGAGCAGGTCACGTACTCTCCCTGAGGTTTTTTTTTTTTTTTTTCTCCCGAGTTTTAGCTCCTTTTGAGACTAGCTTCTTTCTTTTTCCTTTCCTTCCTTTTTTTTTTTTTTTTTTTTTGGGGGGTGGGAATGGGGTTTGAACTCATGACCTTGCACTTACTTATGCCACAAGCTATCTCCCTGGCCCCATATCCTTCCCTTTCTTTTTTTTTTTTTTTAAGCCAAGATTTCACTAGGCAGGCTGGCCTTGAACTCACTTTGTTGCCCAGGCTAGCCTCAGACTTGCACCTATCTTCCTGCCTTGGCTTTCCTAGCGCTGCGATTATTCACATCCACCACCATACCCAGCTAGTTCCTTATTTTTAAAACAGTCCTAGTAGCCACGGTGAGAATCAAAAGAGAACATTCACACAATGCATTTCACTCTCACACAGCAGTGTTTTAGTGTTTAAAAGCGGTCCCCTAAGCTGGGGGCATGGTGGTGCATGCCTGTAGCCTCAGCACTCAGGAGGCTGAGGCAGGAGGACTGCTGTAAATTCAAAGGCAGCCTGGACCACAAAGTGAGTGCAGTGCTAGTCTGAGCTGCATAATAAATTCTTGTCTCAAAAAGACACACAGACACAAAAACAACGGTCCCCCAATTCTTAGAAACACCTCCCATCCAGAAGTGGCACTCCATGTCCCCTCTCCTTGAGTCAGGTCCCTGGAATGAGTCACAATGGGTTTCTGTTAGAGACCCACACCAGTGGTTGGCCCCAGACCAAAGCAATGGCCTCTTGCCACCCCCTGCTCATTCTCAGAACCCAGATACCACAGGCAGGCAGGCAGGCAGGGAGCTGATTCAGTGGAGAGGCGTGTCCTGGCTCACAGCCCTGCTGAGGTTCAAACCAACCGTCAGCACAATAGCCAAGATGCTTTCGAGATGACTCCAGCTGCAGCCATGCCTGGCTATCACCATGGAAACCAGAGGCATGAAACCCTGAGTAGGGACCCGGTCACCCAAGCCCCATGAACTACGCCAACTGACATTGTTTTGCACCGTTGACAATCATGAATGCCGCAGGCAAAGAGCTGTAGGGGGGAAGGACAATGCCCACTCTACCCCAGTGGATCTGCGTCACAGCAGACTCCTCTACACACCGTCGCCTTTCTTTCTTTCTTTCTTTCTTTCTTTCTTTCTTTCTTTCTCTCTCTCTCTTTCTCTCTCTCACTTTCTTTCTTTTTTAATTTTATTTCTCCCAGAACTGGGGTTCGAACTCATGACCTTGCACTTGCCAGGGAGGCACTTGTGCCATGGAGCTGTCTCCCTGGCCCTGATACCTCTGCTTGTTGCATTTCCCATATATATATATATATACATATATATATATATATATATATATATATATATGGGATCAATCATTGACAGTAGTGATCCTCATTCAGTTTGTTTTGATCATCAGAAAGAAAATGGTAATTACACTTAATTGGAAAAGGTTGAGTTTACCAAATACCTAAGGCCTCGACAATACTAGAGAGAAATGAAAGTTTGCAGGGAGGCTGGTGGCGAATAACGCTGACCTATAGGAGCACAGTGCAGCCCAAAATTTAAAAAAAAAAAAAAAAAAAAAAATAAGAGAAGTGTATGGGGTCAGTGGTTCTGTCATGAAAATGCCTCACTCATGTCAGTGCCGAAGCCCAGGCATTGGAGGTCCCATGTTGTCTGCCCCCAGAGTAGCTGGAGGTCCCTGTGGCCTTCCAAGATGTAAGGGATGTTTTATCTGCCAATCTGAGGCCAAATCCTCAATCCTTAAAACCCGCTGGGGATCATAGAGGAGATATTCAGGTCTGAGGACACCTGTCGGCTGGGTTCCTGGCTAAAGAGGCCAGGGAATGTGAGGAGTGTCACGTGGTCCCTGGGATGGCTCAGGTGCCAGCCTCCATCTGCAGGCAGGTGTGAGATTTCTCCTACTACATGGAGCCATCTGCATGAGTTCCTGTCCCTCACCAGCCAAGAAGGAGCTTAGCACACTCTGTGACCCTGGCTTCTGTGGCCAGGCCCATGCCCGCCCTTGGCATGGCACTGCCTAGCACCCACCCCAGGCTGGGTTGGTGGTGCCCTCTCCTGCTACTCTGCTGCCCTGGGCCTGTGTGCACCTCCGTGTCCCACAGAGCAGAGGCTTCCCAGGCCTCGCCCTCAGCCCTCTCTTCCTGGCAATAGCAGGACCCCAGCCCTGTGTTCCAAAGTTTTAAGCGAATGAGTGCATGACTCCTCCCATTTCCTTACATGTCCTGCTCTACACAGCCTACCTGCTGTTCCCAGTGGGTCCTGTGTCTCCTTTCTCCAGGATACTATGTTCCCTGAAGTCCCCATGCTCCAAGTACAATAGCAGCAAGACCAGCTCATCTGCCTGATGGGTAGGAGTCTATGAAAAATATAACTGCAGGGTCACTAATGTACCTTATTAAGAATTTTATTTTATGTCTTATTTTATATTTCTTTGAGACAAGGTCTCACTATGTAGCCCAGGTTGGCCCTGAACTCATGGTGATCCTCCTGTCTCAGCCTCCCAAGTGCTGGGATTATAGGCATGTGCTACCCCACCCAGCCTTTAAGAACTTTAAACTTTTTTTTAAAAAATCAGTAAATTAATAACAAATTAAGAAATAAGAACTGAGCCGGGTGTGGTGGCGCACACCTGTAATCCTTGCACTTGGGAGGCTGAGGCAGGAGGATTGGTGCGAGTTCGAGACCAGCCTGGGCTACAAAAGTGAGCTCAAGGCCAGCCTGAACTTCATATCGAGACCCTGCCTCAAAAAGACAAAAAGAAAGAAATAAGAACTTCGCTGGGTACAGTGGCACAGGCCTGTAATCCCAGCACTTGGTAGCTGAGGCAGGAGAATTTGCTGCAAGTTCAAGGCTATCTGAAACACACAGCAAGAGCCTGCCTCAAAAAACTAAAATATTAAGTATTTCAACATAATGGTGCAACAATCCACAAGAGGGTCCTTCCAAGAGCTGGGCTCTGCCACCACAGGGCCACAGAACCTGGAAGCTGCTTCCATGTCACAGCCACCTATTGTGACATGAGCCTAGAATGCCACATCCCTCCTGGGAAGTGTAAAAGCTTTCACTCCTTTCCCTTTCTTTTTTCTTTTTCTTTTTTTCTTGTACTGAGAATTGACCCCAGGACCTTTGCCCTGAATCATATTCCTAGTCTTTTTAAAATTTTTGAGACAAGATCTCCCCAAGTTGCTAAATTGCCCAGGCTGAGGACCCACCTCTCAGGGTGGCTACCTTCACCCGGGGCTAACACCACTAAGCTCTCCCATGGGTGAGCCTCCGAGCTGGCCTGGCCAATGAGAGTACTGCATCCTCTTGGGCATGATTGGTTTAGGGATGGACATGTGACCCAACATAACTAATGAGAAACAGCCCTCAGAACACTGCTGCAGGAGAGGAAGTGGCCTTTTGTGGGCGTTACCAACTTTAGCTTAGAAGGCTAGAGCCCCTGATGGTCACCAGTTAGGAAACCCTGCCTGAGAGAAACTTGATGTTAAAAAAGCAGAGCTAGCCGGGTGTGGTGGCGCACGCCTGTAATCCCAGCACTTGGGAGGCTGAGGCAGGAGGATCGGTGCTAATTCGAGACCAGCCTGGGCTACGAAAGTGAGCTCAAGGCCAGCCTGAGCTGCATAGTGAGACCCTGTCTCAAAAAGACAAAAAAATAAATAAATAAATAAATAAAAATAATAATAATAATAATAATAATAATAAAAAAGAAAGAAAGAAAGCAGAGCTGAGAGGATGGGCGTGGGAGTAGAGATTCCTGCCAGCTTCATTCAAGCATTGGGTTGACCACATCTCTTTACCTCCCTCCCTTCCCCCTCCTTCTGTCTGTTCCTCACCATCTTCCCCTGTTCTTTCTTTTTCCTTTTGTAGGAACCAGTAAATTTCCCACATGGTCTACACTGCTTATGTCACTTGAAATCAAGAGAGACCCAACAAATGAGTTGGAGTCCAATAAACACCTGCCAGTGTTTGAAGGAGCTGTTGTTCAGTTCTGTCACCTGTCCTCTGCATAGTGCCATTGGACTGGAAAGTCAGGACAAGAAAGGAGCTCAGAGCAACCATGCCCAGGTTCCTATGGGGAGCCTGTTAAGGATTATGTCTTACCCAGGACAGAAGTGGGACGCCCTTTGCTTTGTAAATTTTTTTTCTTGTTTCAGAACTTTTCTTTGTTTGTTCATTTATTTATCTTTATGGCCGGCTCAGCCTGCCCTGAGGGCAGGGCTGGTGCAGCATGTGGTGCCGGGGATAGAACCACGGTCCCTGCAGCCACCCAAGCTTTCCTAAGCAGGTGCTTTAGACCACTGAGCCATCCTGCCGGGCCCTGCTTTGGAAATTTAAAGACAAAATTTTTGTCACATTTATTTTCATTTTATAAAGGAAAGAGTAATAGTTGACCATTTTATATAATTTGAAAGATTCTAGACTGCTACAGTGCCTGTGCCAGGTGCTGGCCCAGACCAGCCTGGTGGAGGCTTCAGGACTCACAGCCCCCACAAGTGACTTCCTCATACACAGCGGCAGCAAGGGGCCCTGCAGGGCCCAGAACTCCCTAATGCCGCCTGCATGCTTTCACCAGTCTCTCTGGAATCTTGAGCCAAGGTCTCAGATTGCTATGTTTGCTGCCAATGGCAAACGTTATCTGTCTCCTGGATATCTTGGCAGGAAGTACGCATTTTTATACCCCAAGGCCAGCCAAAGCCCTGAGGCCCGCTGGCTTCCAGTGATCTCACTGGTTGTCCTGTACTCTGCTCAGGGTGAAGCCTGAGCCATGACTGTCAGCCTGCACTGCTGTGATACCCCAGTCTCTCTGGTCTTCCACTGCCACCTCTCTGATACCCCTGATACCCTCCTGCTTGCCCTGGGTGCCCACTTTTGTCTTGAGACCCTGGTATTTCATGAAGGTCTCTCTGACTGCTCCAAATCCCTCACAGAATCCTTTTGCCCTCTTTGAAATTAGTTCGTTCCATGGATTCCATCTGCCCCAGGGATAGATTCTGACAGTCCTCAGGCGGGACCCTCCAGGGCCTGCTCCAGCAGGCACCAGCCCTCCCACCATCCTGGGAGGGTTATTTTGAAACAGGATCTCACTGTGTAGTTCAGGTTGGCCTTGAACTCACCAGGTAGCCCAGGCTAACCTCAAACTTGTAGTGATCCTCTTGCCTCAGCCTCCTGAACACTGATTATAGATGTGTGTGACACCACGCCCAGCTCAAAAGTTTTTCATAAGTGTGGCTCAGCCAGTACCCAGCCTCAAGCTCGCTAGCCTCCTCAGCTTCAGTAGCTTTGCCTCCTCTCTTCTCCAGCCACTCCTGTGTTGTACGCGTCCTCAGAACTCAAAACTGACATGCAAAACAGGAAAATCCCACTTTCTGACTTCAGCTCTTTAGTTTCCAGCATTCCTACTGTCAAGCAGCATTTTTGTTTTTAGTCAAGACCTCTGACAAACAGAGGAGTCTGTCTTCCCTGAATTCACACCCTCAGGGCTCAGGGGTGGGAGTGTAGGTCCCTGGTAGAGCCCTGGTTTACCAGGCCTGAGGTCTTGACCTCCATGCTCCAGCACCTCAAACAGCAGCAATCAAATATCCCACAGACATCTTCAGGGTGCATGTATGTGTCAGGCCAAACTCATAACCCTTCATACTAATGGAAAGACATAGCTGTTGCTCTTTGCTGACTCCTAAACCACTCCAAGGCCTACTGACTTAAAAATATGCTTTTTTTTTTTTGTTTTGATTTTTGTCTTTTTGAGACAGGGTCTCACTATGCAGTTCAGGCTGGCTTCGAGCTCACTTTTGTAGCTCAGGCTGGTCTTGAGTTCACGTTGATCCTCCTGCCTCAGCCTCCCAAGTGCTGGGATTACAGGCATGTGCCACCATGCCTGGCTCAAAAATCTGGGTCTTATGTTTCACAGTTCTCTGCCAGGCACTGAGTCAGAGCCAGATTAGATCACTCTTCTGTGTGCCAAGATCATTTGATGTCACATCCAAGGTCTCTCACTCCTCTGAAAGCTGGGCTGGCCTAAAGGGTCTCTCCCCGCCCCTCTCTTCTCTCTCTCATCTCTGAGGCACTTCCCTCTCCAGAGAGCACTGGCTTCCTCACAGCATGATGGTGTAAAGGTAGGCAGATTCATTACAGAGCAACTGGTTTCCAAGGATAAAGTTGAAACTTAACAACAAGCCTCTTGAAAGTTAGGCCCCAGACTGGCGCAGCATCTTCTCCAAGGTATTCTGTCAGTCAGATCAAGTACCAGGAAGCCACCAGGCCAGGCCAGATGCAACAAAAGAAGAAATTAGTCTCCCTTTTTTTTTTTTTTAAAGCTTTATTTATTTATTCATGTTATGGCTGGCTCAGCCCGTACTGGGTCAGCATGTGGTGCTGAGGATTGAACTGTGGTCCCTGCAATTGCCTAAACTTTCCTAAGCAGGCAGGCGCTTTAGACCACTGAGCCATCTCTCCGTCCCAAGCCTCCCTTCTGGACCAGTGGAGCAGCCTGAGTGTACAGCAAGAGGAGGCCATGATGGTGGCCATTTTGGGAGACGGTTTTCTATGGAGGAGAGAGTAAATATTTAGACAAACAGGAAAACACCCATAGGAAGTAGAGACTTTCAGAGAACTGGAGCAGGATGATTTGACAAGAGAATGACTGAATCACTTCTGTAGTCTAAGGGAGTTGTCAGAGAAGTCACTCTGAGGAAGTGGTATTTGAATTACAATTTAAAAAGCAAGAAATTTCCAATTGTGTGCAGGGCTGGGCAGAAGGAAGTTCTATGGAAAAGTTCTAAAAGCTGGGCATGCTTAAAGACTAGAGAGGACAACATATTAGGACTGAGGACAAGGATAGGAGCGTGGGCCAGAGAATTGGCTAGACAGCAGAAGGCTCTGCTGGGTGTATGTGGGCAGAGTTTAGCCCCAGCACACCTCTCAGGAAGCCACTGCTGGGCTTCAGCAGAGAAGGGACCCCACGAGCTACTGGAAGGTCCCTCAGAAGTGAAAGCAGCAAGACCAGTCGGAGCGGCTATGGGGCCCAGCACAAAGGACACGGTGTCTCCGTGGAGTTTGGGAAACGGGCCGACAGGAAGCACCGAGGACTATACGTCTCCACTCGGGCCTCTTCGTGCCCTGTGGTCCCTGCAAAGCCTCCCGCCTGTTTCTTGCCCACAGGCAGCCGTCACTCGGTACCATTCTTACCCTGCCATCTTAGACCTTTCTAGACAATTTTACACTCAGAATCTTTGGGGTATACAGTGGGCCCTTTAAGCAGCTTCACCTCTTCCCCCTTACATTCATTTCCTGTCCCTGCCCCACATAGCTCCTTTCCTAAAAAAAAAAAGAAAGAAAGAAAGAAAATAGTAAGGGGTTGGGGAGATAGCTCCATGGCACAAATGCCTACCTGGAAAGTGCAAGGTTTTGAGTTTGAATCTTGGTCCTCAAAAAAAAAAAAAAAAAGGAATGTTGATTCCTGGGCCTCTCTCCACACCAGAAAATCAGATGTTCTGCTGGGTTTACCAGAACTGATGGAGCCAAGATGCCCTCCTGGAACCTCACCATGACCAGCTGGGTAAATCCCTGTGCCACACGCCCCCACCAGGCCCTCCCCTGCGTCCTTTGCCCTGGTGGGCGAGGTCCTCCCATTGCTCCCATCGCCCCTGTCCCTGCCCACCCAGCCTCCCCCTTTGTGCTGAGTGGCCCCTGATCTCGGGGTAACCCTTAGCCACCCTCTGTAACCTCGCTTCTCGGAGTTTGTGAGAAATGCAGACTCACAGGCCACACCCCAGCCTGCTGACCAGGCCCTTGCTGCTGCTTCCTGTCCACCTAAGAGAAGAAGAAACAGAGTCACCTCCTCTTGGAAGCCTTCCCAGACTGACACACTCACTAGGTCACCACTCCAGCAACCCAACACGAGGGATCACGGCCATTGCGCTTGGAACATCTCACAAATTAGGGTGGCCCTGTGTAGTCACAGATTTACTGAGATTCATGGAGCCCTAAGAGCATAGCAACAGCTCAAAAGCCCCGTGCTGCTGCCCCACCGCCCAAGCGAAAGCAAATGGAGCCCTGTTCTAAGCCATGTTCTGGTGCTGCAGACAGTGGATGCGAGTCCTGGCTGAGAGAAGGTAGCACTAACACAGAAGACCAGCCAGCATGGCAGTGCATGCCGGCCATCCCAGCCTCAGGAGGCTGAGGCAGGGGGTATCCCAGCAGGTTCAAAGCCCTCTTCAGCTACGTGGGGAGTTCAAGGCCAGCCTGAACAGCATTGCTTGATGGCCCTCTCTGCCTGATGTGTCCCAAACCCAGCAGGTCTACAAAACAACAAAAACCCCGACAAACAAACTAATAGGTTCTCCGTGCAGCAGAGAAACAGGCAGAAGGAAAGAGGGAAAGGGGCTTTATTTTCTTTGAGGATATTAGAGAGAATGTAGGAAGGATGAGGAATTCTCTCCATGGGAACAAAGAGAGGCTGAGGCTTTAATGGCCTTTTGCCAGAGGTTGAGTTTGGAGAGGATGTTTAGATATACCTGCGGGAGCTGACTGGGTCTTCCCTGAGGCAGCTGGAAGGGTGGAAGTAAATTGTGTCCTGGGATAAATTGGACAAAGCTGAGCCTTTGTTTTTAAGGGCATTAGCTATATTAGATGACCACCACAATTTTACCAATACATACTAGGGCCAGAACCTATTGTTTTAGACAGCTGAATTAGATAGAAATATTATAGGCTCACCGGGCATGGTGGCGCACACCTGTAATACCAGCACTTGGGAGGCTGAGGCAGGAGGATCGATGTGAGTTCGAGACCAGCCTGAGCTACAAAAGTGAGCTCAAGGCCAGCCTGAACTGCATAGCGAGACCCTGTCCCAAAAAGACCAAAAAAAAAAAAAAAAAGAAAGAAATATAGACAGTCAGACAGGGCCGGGCCTTCAAGGACAACACGGAAGACAAAGTGACTCTATGCCTAGAGACAGACACTCCTTTACTGTGGTCCAGCACTCAAGACAGGAGTAATTAAAAGCAACTACAGGGCCTGGCAGGATGACTCAGTGGTCTAAAGCACCTGCTTAGGAAAGCTTAGGTGGCTGTAGGGACCACAGTTCGATCCCCAGCACCACATGCTGCGCCAGCTCTGCCCTCAGGGAAGGCTGAGCCAGCCATAAAAATAAATAAATAAACAAACAAAAGTTCTGAAACAAACAAAAAATAATAAAAATTTAAAAAGAAAAAAGCAACTATAGTGGCTCATGCCTGTAATCCCAGCAGCACTCGGGAGGCTGAGGCAGGAGGACTGGTGTGAGTTTGAGACCAGCCTGGGCTACAAAAGTGAGCTCAAGGCCAGCCTCTGCTGCATAGTGAGACCCTGTCTCAAAAAGACAAAAAACAAACAAACAAACAAACAAAACAAAACAAAACTACATAGTTCCTGAAAGATGGGCATCAGGGATTGATATGCTAAATAAGTGTCAGTCACCTTGAAAGATCCTAAAAAGAGTCACAAGCCCAAGCTCAATAGGTGGTGTTCTTGCCTGATTGCTACGTGACTTGCCTTCCTATTGGATCCCGATGTTGATCAATTTTACCTGACCAATGGTGCTTGTAATCTCATTGGTTGACCATAGTCTTTGTCCCACCTCATACTCACCTGAGCTAGTTCCCATGTCTTCTTTATAAAAGTCCCTGGAAGAGACAGCTTCCAGGGGACACCCACTCAGAACCCCCCCTTCCCTCTTTCAGACAGGAGCTTTCTTTCTCTCAATAAATATGTTCTGCTCATTACCTCTGTTTGTTTCTAAAATTCATTCTTTGCTTTTAGAGAACATGAGCTCATCCCAAGTACTTTTCAGGTTGGGGATCAGTTTTCCCTATATCATTTGGAGGTTCCCCATTGGAGGTCATCTGCTCCAGGTCAGTTTTTTCTTTCTGCATCACTATCACCAGCAACAAACAAAATACAACCATGACAAACACCTACAGAAAGACAGATGCCAGGTTCTTACGAGCTCCACAGTCAGCCTGTAAGGACGACTGCTGAGAACTTCAAGTCACTGTGGATCTGTGGATCTCCAAGCTGGGACAAACAAGCGTTACACAAGTGCTGCGCGATCAGCCCCAGAGCTGATCAATCTCCATGGGGGCTGGGGGGGGGCGGGGATGGGGGTCATCCGTGACCACGGGGAGGGGGCAGGGAGAGTCCTGGGATTCCTCTGGCAGGACATGATGAGTGCATACACATCAACTGCTTGGATGGAGAGACAACAGACTGCCCACAGGATTGGCTCAGCCAAGTCCCAGCTGCCTCCCTGTGCATTAGCCAGGGCTCTGGACCGAGGAGGGACTCGACACCTTTGGTTCGCTCTCAGCTGCAGGCAGGCTGAGCACCAGGCCCGCTGAGCATTCCCTGAGCAGGGCCTTGAGTGAGCTTGACTGGGGGGAAGAGGACTGGGAGAAGCTCCGGAGTGTGTGTGGGGTACTGGGGCTGGCTAGGCCACCCTGACAGGGGCCCTGGGCTTGCTCTAGCCAAGGCCAGGGGTGTGGAGCAGGGGTGCTTGCTAGGATATCTGCAGTGTCTTTAATTTATCCTCCTGCTGAGCAGAGGTGGAAGGTTCTGGAAAGACTATGAGATCTAGGAACACAGACCATATTTTTTTATTTTTGGATGGTTAGAACTCTTGGGCAAAAATGAGATTTTGAAACAGGACTACCTCCCTCGCTGCTTTAATATGACTGTGGCATCCCTCACGCAGGGTATTAGGCATTACAGAGCCCTAACCTGGAGAATCTGCCGGGGTTCAAGAATGGGGATGGATTTGAGAAATGGGTTTTGTCCCTTTGGTTTCAGATGGCATAAACTGAAAACCACAAAGTCGGCCATGGCTCAAACAGAGAAGAGACAGATCTAAAGGGCCGTGAGGCGTGGGGGAATTTTGCTTCAGCTTCACAACTCCAAAGGTCAAGACGTGCTTCTCTGAAATTTTCTTTGGTTTCCCCTCATGATTACAACATGGCTGCAGCAGCTACAAACTCAGGTCTCCACCCAGCATGGTACTAAGTTAGGAAGAGTTAAGTTCCTGACTTGCATCTTAGGACTGCCCAAGCCTGGATTTCATCACATTCCTTACCTGCAGAGCAGCAAACCTAGAAATAAGGGAGCACTCTGATGTATCTTCCCAGGGCTGGGGAGACACACGGGTCTCAGGGCAAGGTGCACAGTAGGAGTAGGAGGTCCCCAGGCCGCCCCGCTTGTAGAAGAGTCCTTTCGCGCGTTAGTGTATGAAGCCACTATAGGAAAGAAACCATTTATTCCTAACCCCGAGCTTCACAAATTGATTGTTGTGAAGTTCCTAAAAACTTCCTGCAGATACTGTGGGCAAAGCTGCGTACCCCAACCGTGCGTCCCCAGCAAATCGGCTCCCAAGAGTGCTCCAGCCAGAGAACAGCTCCCCAAGCCCCGGAAAACCAGAGACGATGGGCCAGCAGCCCAGAAACCCAACGAGTGGAGGACTAGACGGTGTCTTTCTCGCCAGATCCTTTTCCTGGTGTCCCATGTAAATTAAGAATGGGAGACATTCCCTGGAGTCTTCCCTTTGATCGTTCCAGTGCTTGGTCCCCCCCCACCCCCTCCCACCCCCCCCACCCGCCACCTGGGAGGGCGTGGCTGAGGGGGACTCGCTGCCCTCCTCCCCCTCCCTGCTCCCCCCACCCGCCCCCGCCCCGGGGACCACGAGGCTCAGGACCTGTCCCCAGGGACCCCCGCAGGCGGGGGACAGCTGGCAGCTGGGCCCCTAACCTCTCCCTCTCCCCTCCCCCTCCTCCACCCCACCCTTGGAAATTTCTTGCTGGTTTAACGGTTTCCAAAAGCGAGAGCGTACATTTGCTGAGAAGTGCGGGTCTGCAAACAAATGGGAATCCCAGCTGTAGCCGGAGCAGCTCGCGCCTTCTGCTGTCCTCTGAGGGGGGCTGTGCGAGCCAAGCAGGAGGAAGGGGCTAGAGAAGCAACCGAGGCACAGGTGGTTCTCAGCGGGGTCTCACGCTGTCACCCTGTGTGCCTCAGTTGAGGCTGTCCTCCTGTGGACTCACTTGGGCTGCTGTCCCCAACCTGGTTTTCCTTCCCCCGCGCTGAAACAGTTCGAACCGAGGGCCCTCACACTGAGCAACGCTGAGCTACTTCTCAGCCTTCTAAAATTGTTTACTTAGGCCCGGCAGGATGGCTCAGTGGTCTAAACCACCTGCTTAGGAAAGCTTGGGGGCTGCAGGGACCGCGGTTCAATCCCTGGCACCACATGCTGCGCCAGCCCGGTCCTGAGGGCAGGCTGAGCCGGCCCTAAAAATAAGTAAACAAAAGTTTTGAAACAAGAAAAAAATAAAATAATTCTTAGCCGGGCGTAGTGGCTCACGCCTGTAATCCCAGCACTCGGGAGGCTGAGGCAGGAGGATCAGTAAGAGTTCAAGACCAGCCTGGGCTACAAAAGTGAGCTCAAGGCCAGCCTCAACTACATAGTGAGACCCTGTCTCAAAAAGACCAAAAATAAATAAATAAATAAATAAATAAATAAATAAAAATAAAAATTGTTTACTTAGGAGTCTTGTTAAGTTTCCCAGGTTGGGCTCAAACTAGCAGTCCTCCTGCCTCAGCCTCCCAGCCTCGCCCAGCTTCCTGACTTGGGTTTGAACAGCCGGTGAGCCGGCCAGCCTGAACCTGCATAGGAAGACCCTATCTCAAAAAGACAGAAAAAAGAAAAGCCGGTGAACTGTGGAAGGATGAAGGAAGGATGAAGGAGCCAACGGGCTTCCTGATAACTCCTGCGGTACTCTGTGGGCTACACGCCCACACTAGGGACTAGGGCAGGTTCGTGTGGGGATTAGGTGCTAATGATGCAGGAAGAAAAAACTGATCTGGGTGAATGACCTCCAATAGGGAACCTCCAAGTGATATAGGGAAAGCCCATCCCCAACCTGAAAAGTACCTGGGATGAGTTCGTGTTCTCTAAAACCAAAGAATGAATTTCAGGAACAAACGGAGGTAATGAGCAGAACATATTTATTGAGAGAAAGAAAGCTCCTGTCTGAGAGAGGGACAGGAGGGGGGGTCCCAGAGCGGGTGTCCCCCGGAAGCTGTCTCTTCCAGGGACTTTTATAGAGCAAAACCTTGTCGTGAGGCGGGTCTAAAGTTATGGAGAAGATGTGGAAACTGGCTTAGGTGGGTATGAGATGGGACAAAACTCTGGTCAACCAATGAGATTACAAGCACCATTGCTCAGGTAAAATTGATTAAAATCAGGATCCAATGGGAAAGCAAGTCATGTAGCAAGCAGGCAAGAATAACTATTGGGCTTGGGCTCCTGACTCTAGGCTCTTTCAAGGTGACTGATACTTATTTAGCATATCAATCCCTGATGCCCACCCTTAAGGAAGTCTGTAGTTGCTTTTGTTTACTCTTTTCTTCAGACCTGGCCCATGGCGGAAGAGTGTCTGTCTCTAGTTGGAAAGTCACCTTGTCTTCCATGTCGTCCTTGAGGGCCTGGCCCTGTCTGACTGCCTATAATATTTCTATCTAATTCAGCTGCCTACAACACTACGAAAAAAGAGGAGCTCAGTTTACCACACTTAATTCACCAGACAGAAAAGACAATGTGACAAAAAAAAAAAAAAAAAAATGGCTTTTGCAGACACAAGAGTGCCAGGCCCTGGCCTCCAGGCGGGCGGGGCCAGAACTGCCCACCTTGCCCAGCTGGCCGAGGTCGTTCCCTCCACCCTAGCCTCGGCCCTGCCTGTACCCCTTCCAAAGGGCATCTCTCGTCCGCCTCTGTGCACCCTGGGTTCCAGCCACGATCCTGTCCTGCCGGCACTAGGTGTGTCACCCGCTTCTCTTCTTTAACCTCTTTGCTAATTCCCCTGAATCCAAAGGTGACCCACAGGCTTCTGCCTTGCCTGGCACTCCGCTTCTCAGAGCCTACCAAATGGTAAGGTCCTGGTCGCCTCCTGAAAGTGTGGCCCAGTGCCCTGCTCAGAAGGAGCAGCCTGTTGGAAGTTCAAGGCTCAGTGCCACCACCATCTTGGATTTTTTCAGTCATTCTTTCTTTTCTTTTACTTTTTTTGGTCTTTTTGAGACAGGGTCTCACTATGCAGTTCAGGCTGGCCTTGAGCTCACCTTTGTAGCCCAGGCTGGTCTCGAACTTGCATCGATCCTCCTGCCTCAGCCTCCCAAGTGCTGGTATTAGATGTGTGCACCACCATACCCAGCCTTCATTTTATCTTTAGAGCTGTGTTTTGAAGCCAAGCCTGGAGGACTTGGAGCTTCAGCAAACCTGTGGTCACACTTCCTGTCACATCCCTGCTTCCTGGAGCCTTAGGTTGGATCTGGCCTCCTCCTTATGACCACTGTCACCCATGGTGGTGGTCAGAGGCCTCAGAGTGAGAGGCCCCCATGGAGTCAGGCATGCGTTGTGGCCTCTCTGCTGGGCAAAGCAGCTGTCACAGCTAGGAGCTCCATGGCACCATTGGTGGTTGACAGAGCCGCATGGTGGCAGGATGGAGGTCGTGAGCCTTAGGGGTCTCCCAGCTGCTGGGAGCCTGCTCTGAGGTGTCTGAGTGTCCCGCCAGGCGGCGTACACCTCACATTTTCATTTCCTCGGGGTTTGGCAGACATGAGCAGCAACGCTGGTTCCACGAGTGTGTGAGCCTCTGTCCCGGTGCTTTTGCACAGCTGAGTCTGTCCTGATGGCACCGAACCCAGAGCTCCTCCTCGGCCACATCGTCCTGCCCTCCAAGCAGGCCCAGCCTGGATGTTTCCACATGGCTCATTTTCAACTGCCTTTATGAGCGTTTATTTGTGTCATTGCCATGTTGTATCTGACCCCCCCTCCCGCTCCCTCAAAAGCAAAAGGCTCAAAGAGGGCAGGTGACCATGTGGTCTTCTCAGTCTCAGCTGCCCTTCAGTAGCCTCTGTAGAGAGCAAACACTCAGCAGAGATCTGAACACGGAAGGGACGCTGGCTGCTGGGTGGTGACATGGTCCCTGCCAAATGTGGAGGACCGCCAGAGCAGCTCTCCTTGAAAGAAAAGCGACTATCTCCATTTTGACTGAGCCTGACCCTATTCCCTTGTATTGAAATATACAGAGCTGGCGAGGACTTGTCATTATCCTCTCAATTGGCCTTAAGCAGTGTGTATTGGTCTAGCCGAGGTGCTGGCGGTAATTTTTGAAGATGGCACGCATGTTTCCCTGATAACAGGACGAAGAGCCAATGCTCCACGGTATCAGCTGGGATCGAGCCTCGAGATAGAGGTTATGACTTCCTGGGGCTTGAAAAGATTACACATCAGAGCTGAAGTGCCAGACCCCCAAAGTATTAGATATCACAATAGCATAATGCAAATTACTTGTTTTGCATATCTCTAAATATGGCGGAGGTGAATGCAGGCCTCCTACCTAGCCCAGCTCATAGTGCGCACCTTCTTCCCAAAATCCCCTTCATTGCTGACCTTCTTCCCACAATTCCCTTTTGCAAGCCACACCCCTTCTCCAATGAATAAAACCCAAGTGCAGCCCTGGGTCATTCTCTTGGTTCTGGGAAGCCATCTTCACGTTGGGATTTAGGGCCCCTTGGTTCCCCAATAATTATATATATATATATATATATATATATATATATATATATCTTAGTGTCTTTGTTATCGCCGTGGGTTGCACTGGGAGTGGTAGATTGGAATTAACTTGGTGGAATTCCAATAACGTTTTAGGATTGTAAGTTTAGACTTAGGCCGAGATGAGAACCAAGAAGGGACTCCGAAAGCCAAAGGCCAGCCTGGCTACTTCATGGTGGGGTCACGTGCTTGTTTATTTTATTCTCCAAGCTTTCCTGTCAGTTTTGGTGATATGTTAGAGAAGTTTAAAAACAATGTGATATTTATACATGATGGAGTACTACTCTGCTATAAATGACAGATGTGGGTCATTATAGGACAATGGATGCACCTTGAGTCCATAATATTACAAGATAAGTCAGACACAGGAGCTTAAATATTGCATCGTTTCTCTTATATGCAAAACCCAAAATATAAATAAAGAGCAAAATAAAATATTGATAATAATGAACAGGGGGGGGCAGGATGGCTCAGTGGTCTAAAGCGCCTGCTTGGGGAAGCTTGGGCAGCTTCAGGGACCGTGGTTCGATCCCTGGCACCACATGCTGCACCAGCCCTGCCCTCGGGGTGGGTTGAGCCGGCCATAAAAATGAGTGAATAAACAAACAAAGATTCTGAAACAAGAAAAAAAAAAAAAAGTGAACAGGGGGATAGATTTTTTTATAGATGAGAAAAGGACTAGGAAATTGGGAGAGGGGAGAGAAAGGATAGAAATGGGACATAAAAATGATTAAGGGGCTGGCCAGATAGCTCAGCAGACAAAAGCGTCTGCTTAGGCAGAGTGCGGAGGCTGGGGTTTGATCTCCAGTGTGCTGTGCAGGCCCTGCTCCCAAGGTGCGCTGAGACAGCAATGGAGACTGGGTATGGTAGCGCGTGCCTGTAATCCCAGTGGTTGGGAGGCTTAAAACAGGAGGATCACTAAGAGTCTGATCTGTGTAGTGAGACCCCCGTAGACTCTGAACTAAATACCTTTTTTAAACGTGACGAAGATACGTTGCATACACTGAGCCAGCTCCTCACGATGACTATGAGGAGTCATCACACTCTGCGACCATGTACTCCTAAAAATGAAAATTAAGACCTTGGCAAGCAGGTTCCACAGTGTGAAGGCCACTGTCTCAGTTACTCTCCTCTTGTTGCTGGGACAAATACCCGACCCCCAAAATGAAGGAAGGAAAGGTTTATTCAGCTCACAGTTACTGGAAGTTTCAGTCCATACTCAGCCAGCTCCAAGGCTGAGGGGCACAGGGCGGAGAGCACACAGTTCATGGCAGAGGGACAGCAACAACGGCAACAGAGAGAGTCTGTCTGTCTGTCTCTCTTACATTGCATTCAGGGTCTCTGCTCCAGGTTGAGTGTAGCACTCACACCCATAATCCTAGCATACTAAAACCTATAATCCCAGTGGATCACCCATAATCCCAGTAGATCATGAGTTAATTTCGAACTCTAGAAGTCCCCACCCTATGACTGCATGAGGCTTTGGGGACACAACTAGACACAAACCATAACAGCCATGCTGCGACTGTTCCCTACTGCTACACGGAGGCGATGAACTTTTGCTCTTGTGAGCCGGGCATTCACGCAGGCATTTCTCCAGGTGGATTCCAGCACAAGGAATCTCCCAACTTCACAAGACCTTTTACATATAACACATTCATGTGTTGAAAGCATCCCTGTCTGGAAACCCTGAGACCAGAGGTCAGCCAGACGGACACGTGTGTGTGTGTGTGTGTGTGTGTGTGTGTGCATGTGCGTGTGTGTGTGTGTGTGTTTGTGTGTGCCTGGGTGCCTGAGTGACTAGTCCACTGCCTGCTCCCTGGTACCGAGGCTCCTGCCCTCCAACCCCACAGCCAGCACAGGAAAGGGCCCGAGGAGGACTTGCACAGGAGAGACAGATGGGTCCCTTCCATGCTTGCACTGGTCACTTCCTCTCCCAGGGTTGTTAAAGCCAGAACTACCTGGATAAGGTGTTTGGAGTCCTTTGTTTACAAATAAAGAATTGCTCCTTGGTGTTAATTTCTTGACTTCAGGACGTGGGAATACGCGCCTGTGGATCAGCCCAGCTGTGTCAGCCCTGCTGGCAGCCCTGGTACCTGAGAGGCCAGGGCCATCCCACGCCTGGGACGGTGGGTGAACCGGTTGCTACAGAAGCTAGAGGACTTCTCTGTTTAACAACGGATACAAGTCACCTGCGTTGAACCACACTGTGAGCCGTGTTATTTGCAGTGGAGAATGAGGCAGGGGAGAGGATAAGCGCTGGCACTAAGGAGCGGGGCTGCTGGTTATGCTGGGAGAAGGGAAGAGGGGAAAGGCATGGTCCCTGTGCAGAACTGAGTTGTCCTCACAGCTTGTTACTTACTACAAACTTTGTATCGGGGCTGGGGAGATAGCTCAGTGACTTAGGCACCTGCCTGGCAAGCACAAGGTCCTGAGTTCAATCCCCAGCACCAAAAAAAAAAAAAAAAAAAAAGTCAAACTTTGTATCAGCTGCGCACAGCTTCCAGGGTGGTGCTGTTGGTGCCACCTGCGAGGCTGCAGAGTGGACCAGGACGCCATGATTGTGAGGTGCCCTGTGCTCCTCGGCCTCCCACATCCAGGGGCCTGCGCATCCAGAGTCCACATCCAGGGACTCTGGGCCCAGCCCTTGCTGCCTTTGTTCTGGACATCTGCAGAAAAGCCGTGCAAAGCAGGTCTTCCCTGGGCCGCCTAGCAGAGACCTGTGGGAACTGGAGCCCAGGGAAAAGACATAATACATATTTATTTAATTATCCCCAGGGACTGGGAGAAAATGGTACCTTCGCCAGGGGAAAGTCTGGCTGATTTCATCTTTAAAAAGACTTATCTCTACCAGTAATGGATACATGACAGGATCTTGTCCTCAATGTAAAGCAGAACGTGGTATCATTCTGGTAGGGTTTATTAGAAACATCAAGGGTTGGGGACATAGCTCAGAGGTGCAAGACCTGCCTGACAAGCACAAGGTCCAGAGTTTGACCCTCCCCTAAGAAAAACTCTAGCAAAACATTATGAGGAAAAATAAATCAAAACTGGGGTATATACCACAAAAATGTTAACATCAGGAAATAGTAATTTAAAAGAAGAGGGGGAACTAGTCTGTATGACTATATGAGACACAACTTTTCTCCTTCACACCTGTCCCAGTTCCCCATGATAGATGTATAATTATGTCCCTAAAACATGTACTAATAAAAATAAAAATTAACAATAATTGCCATCCTTGATTGGCTCTTGGACTGAAAAAGAAAATTATGTTCCATTCATATTCAAGATTTCTTTCACAAAAGCTGGGCGTGGTGGCACATGCCTGTAATCCCAGCACTCGGGAGGCTGAGGCAGGAGGACTGGTGTGAGTTTGAGACCAGCGTGGGCTACAAAAGTGAGCTCAAGGCCAGCCTGAACTGCATAGCGAGACCCTGTCTCAAAAAGACCAAAAAAAAAAAAAAAAGATTTCTTTCACAAAACCGATGTCAGGCTGGGGATGGCACCCGGCAGCACAGCGCCTGCCTGACAGGTAGGAAGTTGTGAGTTCAATTCTCGGTACCCACCCCCTTGCTTGAAAAATTCACAAAATTGCTGCATTACATAACATTTAACATTGTTAAATTTCTCACCTGTGATCATGGTCATTACATAGGAAAATGTTCATGGTCTTAAGAGAGACACTGACATATTTACAGGAGAACCAACTTATTTTTATTTAAAAATTATTTTCCATTTATGCATTTGGTACAGGGTCTCACTACACAGCTCGAACTTGCAGTGACTCTCCTGTTTTCAGCCCCAGCACGGGGATTACAGGCGTGCACCCCCACACCTGGACTTAGTAGCTGGCTCAGTGTACCCTGGGAGCAGGGGGCCAACATGGTACACAGGATCAGGACTTGAACCCTGCTCTCTGCACTTGCCAAAGCAGGCACTTAGTCCTCTGAGCTATCTTGCTGGCCCCCAAATTACTTTTAAATGATTCAGAAAAAAAATGTGTACAGGTGTATAGGATGAAAAAAGGAAAGGAATATCCTAATAATTGGTGAATCAAAGTTAAAGGTGAGCTGGTTTTTTTTTTTTTTTTAGAATTTTTTATTTTATTTTATTGTTTCAGAACTTTTGTTTGTTTATTTATTTATTTTTTTTATGGCTGGCTCAGCCTGCCATGAGGGCAGGGCTGGCACAGCATGTGGTGCTGGGGATTGAACCTCAGTCCTTGCAGCCGCCCAAGCTTTCCTAAGCAGGTGCTTTAGACCACTGAGCCATCCTGCCGGGCCCCCGGTGGGCTGATATTTATCGAAGTGTTTTGCAAACTTCTCTGTAGTTTTTATCTTTTTTAAAAACAAAAAGCTGGAGAGCCAGAAGGGGACACAGGCCCTTCTGTAGGGTGGGTCGGAGGACCCAAGCTGCCCTGCGCATCCAGAGTCCCCAGCCGGCCGTTGTGTAGCATGCCCAGGCAGAAGGCCCTGGTCACAGCCTGTCTGGGTCCAGAATCCCAAGCAATGCAGCTTCCACCAGTACAAACCTGGGAAGCGCTTGGGTGTGCCCACTTTTGGGTCAGAGGAGGACCCGGATGGTAGGGTCTGGTGGCCAAGATATAGCCCTGTGGGATGGCTCAGTGGTCTAAAGCCCCTGCTTGGGAAGGTTTGGGTGGCTTCAGGGACCGCGGTTCGATCCCCGGCGCCACATGCTGTGCCAGCCCTGCCCTCGGAGTGGGCTGAGCCGGCCACAGGGATGAGTGAATGGACAAACAAAGGTTCTGAAACAAGAAAAAAAAAAAAAAAAAAAAAAGATATAGCCCTGACCTAGCACTTCAGGAGCCGTGGAGAGAACTGGGGGCCAAATGGGCCCAAAGACACAGAGAGAATCAGTTCACCCTGGAGACCAAGAAAGAGGGGCTAGAGCCGGGTGTCGTGGCGCATGCCTGTAATCCCAGCACTTAGGGAGGCTGAGGCAGGAGGATCAGTGTGAGTTTGAGACCAGCCTGGGCTACAAAAGTGAGCTCAAGGCCAGCCTGAACTGCATAGCAACATAGCAAGACCCTGCCTCAAAAAGACCAAAAAAAAAAAAAAAAGAAAGGGGCTGGGGTGAGGCAGTTTCTAAGTGGTGTGACTCCGCAGGGTGCGGCTGTTCACCCAGGGAAGCGCACAAAGACAAGCCAGTTTGGGGGTTCTGTTGGGAACATGATAAATTTAGAAGCTTGGGGAAACCTGGAGAGAAGTCTCCTGGCTTGCTGGGAATCAGTTCAGTAGCTCTGAAGTCCTTGGCAGTCCCAGCTGCTAGACAAGGCAAGGCACCGACTTCCTCCTCAGGATGAGGACGGTGCCTGCGAAGCCGAAGCTGCAGAGCCCAGCTTTTCACCAGCCCCTCAGTGGGGCAGAGCCCAGCTGATCCGGAGGGCGGGGATCGCTGGGAGACTAAGAGGCTCTGTACCCACACTGCCATGGGTGCCTCCGCACCCAGTGACTCAGCCAGGGCTGCTTGTTCCAAAGCACACTGGGAGTTGTTGGGCAAATATGTGAACAGCACTTGGATCCTAAACCTGCAAGAACTGAACCCTCCACTCGGGGCCTCTGACTCCTTGAGAGCCTCCCTTTCGGCTTCTGCACGGAGGGCAGCTGTGGCAGGGCACTGGGGAGCTCCAAGCTGGACTGGCTTTTCAGAAAAGGCCTCTTGTCAAGAAACAGGTCACTGGGTGAAGAAAGGGAGGGGAAAGATAAGATCATTACCAAAGGCCCAGCAGAGCCCAGCCTCTTCATAGAGAAAAGAATGTTCCCTTTCTTTTTTTGTTTTGTTTTGTCTTTTTGAGACAGAGTCTCACTATGCAGTTCAGGCTGGCCTTGAGCTCACTTTTGTAGCCCAGGCTGGTCTCGAACTCGCACTGATCTTTCTGCCTCAGCCTCCCAAGTGCTGGCATTACAGGCATGCGCCACCACGCCCAGCCTTTGTTCCCTTTCTTTACTATGAGCCACTTCCCTTCTTTCCTTCCTCCCTCCCTCTCTTTGTCTATATCTCTCTCAAAGCCCAGGCTAGCCTTGAATTCACTATGTTAGCTGGGGCTGACCTAGATCTTACAGCGATCCTCATGCCTCAGCCTCCCCAGAGCTGGGATTGCAGGTGTGCACTACCACACCCAGCTCTGTCTGCCTTCTTACTCTGTGTTCCTGGCACACTTGAATACATGACTAATCTCTTGAGATCCAGTGTGAGCCAGAGGTGAAGTTGAAGTCCGGTTTCCTATCCACTAAGTGGTGGCCAGAAATGCACCTTTCTCTTGGGAGTGAGAGTGAGCAAGAAGGAGGAGAAAGAGCAGGAGGAGGAGCAGCAGGAAGAGGAGGAGGAGGAGGAGGAGGAGGCGGCAGCGCTGAGCCGGGCATGCTGCAATGGGACTTCCTGGGAGCTGCTTTTCCTGGGCATCTGCGCAGGTCAGGGTCGGGCACCGCCCTTCTCACCTTGCCCCGCTTCCAGGTCCATTTCTGGCCCCAGAGCAGCAGGGCTGCAGCCCTCAACGACTGCAGGGAGGATGCAGGGAGCCGGGCTTCACTTGTGGGGGCTGCCTGCCTAGCAGCCACGCAGCAGGAGACTGGGAATTTCTTGTCATTCTCACTGTAAATGCCTTATTTATAAAGTTGAGTCACTGCAAGTGTTGGTTCGCAGCCACTGTCGAGTGGAGACAGGTCATAACAGGAAAGGAGCAGCGCCTGGTGACCTGGCCTCACCCCCAGGCTTGGGACACTGGAGCAGGCCTGACCTGGCAGTGCAGTGCCAGGAAACAGTGCCTGTCTTGGGGATCTGGGTCACGAGGCCAGGATTACTCTCTGTCTCTCCCGCTTATAAACTGAAGAAGAAAGCCAGTCTCTTCATGAGGTTCACACTTAAAAAAAGCCAGGCCTGTTTCCTCTGCACCCAAAGGGATCTGAGGGCACCTTCCGCTTCCCTTCAAGGGCAAACCCACCTAGACATCCCTTCTCTCCTGACCTCTGTTTTAAAAAGCAAATCTGCACTGGGGATACAGAATCTGCCTGGCAAACACAAGGTCTTGAGTTCGATTCCCAGTACCCTAACCTCCCCTTCAAAAACCCCTAAATCAAAAAAAAAAAAAAAAGAAAGAAAGAAAGAAAAAAAAAAAAAAAAGCAGGGCGTGGTGGTGCATGCCTGTAATCCCAGCACTTGGGAAGCTGAGGCAGGAGGATCGGTGTGTGTTCGAGACCAGCCTGGGCTACAAAAGTGAGCTCCAGGCCAGCCTGAACTGTATAGTGAGACCCTGTCTCAAAATGACAAAACAAAACAACAACAACAAAAAAACACCCCAAATCCTCCAAAGAAGTTCAGGGATCTGGGTCACAGAGGGGCAGAAGTCACTAAAAGCAGTGAAGGTGCAGAAAGGTTAAGCAGAAGTCCCCAAGACATAACCACCCGAGTGAGTTCATAATACTGCCCAGAGCAAGCGCTGGCAGGGTGCAGGCAGGAACACAAACCCTCCACACTGCCTGATCTTAGAGCTACTCAGGCAGCTTTGAGATAGAGGTCACTAATAAGGGCTCTGAAGCCACATCCTGTCTCCAGTGGCCCAAAACACTGCACAGGGCAGGGGGCATACAGTTCATCACCTCTCTAGTCTCCAACCAAAGCGAGCTTCCTCCTTTGCCACCGCTTGTCACTTAGCTGGGGGAGCAAGCCGCCTGGGTTCTGCTCCCGACATCACTGACTGCTCCTCAAACTTGCACTGAGTGTGGGTTTAGCTCTGATGGCCAGCAGCTCTACCACGTGGGAACTTCAGGCCCTGAGAAGTTCATGGGCATTGGTTGCTTTGGGCCACACAGTCCCGCAAACAGTGACTTCTGAGGGGACAAGGATGGATGTGGATTATCAGCACCCACACCTGTCTCCCAGGGCTATAGCACCCCCCCCACACACATTAGGGGACTCAAGCTCCCAGGGTTCCTTGCAGTATCACCATTGAGCCAACCTCTTCCAGTCTAGCTCATCTTCCGCAACCTGAACCCCTTTTGCCCTCTACTATCTAGGATGGTTCTCAGGGTACAGATTGGCTTCTGATATTCTCACAGGCCCCCTTGGCTTCTATTTCTCTCTCTTTTCTCCATCTTCTTGCTATATCTTCTCTTTTTTTGTTGTTCCTACCACCACTAGCAGAACTTTAGGCCAACTCTTTTCTGTCTCTGTGAGTCATTCAGCTCCTGGGAAGTTATGTCAGCATCACAGAGGCCGAGACTGGTTCTCCTTCTTTCTCCATCTCCTCCTTCCGCAATGCCAGGAACTGACACCATAACCCTACAATCCATACTTCCCCTGACTCCTCACCTCCTACTGCGGTGGTGAGTTTACTCTATAGTAGAAAAACAAAATGCCCATTGATGCCGGGCATGGTGGCGCACGCCTGTAATCCTAGCACTCAGGAGGCTGAGGCAGGAGGATGTGTGTGAGTTCGAGACCAGCCTGGGCTACCAAAGTGAGCTCAAGGCCAGCCTGAACTGCATAGCAAGACCCTGTCTCAGAAAAGACAAAAAAAAAAAAAAAAAAGAACTAGAAAGGTTCAGCAAGTCTGCCAGACAAAAGACCAACTTGTAAAAACCAATAGCACCTCATCCACCACCTTTAGTAGCAGCAACAAAATATTCACAGTGGCAACAAGAACCACAAAATACATGGGCTTTTGGTTCACCAAGAATACATAAAACTTCTATAAGCATTTTTCAAAAGCCCAATCAGGCCACAGAACATGGAATAAATAAAGCCCTTCTCTGCCTCTAGATTGGGTAGATTCATGTAGGGTGATTTCAATTACATAACTTTATAGACCTAACTAGGTAATGGTTAACTCATAAACCCATGTACTGTCAATCAAAATTATAGGTGGATTTTCTAGGGAAGAATGCAATACAATCTGGGTGTGGGGTACACGTCTGAAATGCCAACACTCAAGAGGCTGAAGCAAGGGTTGGCCAAATAGCTCAGTGCACTAAAGCACCTGCTTAGGCAGAGGCAGGGACCAGGGTTCATCCCCCCATCTGCTGTGATGGCCATTCCGACTGGGCATAATGGCACATTCCTGTAATCCCAGCACTTGGGAGGCTGAAAACAGGAGGATCAACTATGAGTCCTATCTGTGTAGTGAGCAACTACAGAAAAAAAGGGGGGGCACAAGCAGAAGGGTCATTGCAAGTTCAAGGCCAGCCTGAGCTACAGTGTCAACTCAGGACCAGCCTGAACTGAACAGTGAGACCTTGTTTCAAAAAGACAAAAGATCCCAGCACTCAGGAGACTGAGGCAGGAGGATTGATGCGAGTTCAAGACCAGCCTGGGCTACAAAAGTGAGCTCAAGGCCAGCCTGAACTGCATAGCAAGACCCTGTCTCAAAAAGACCAAAAAAAAAAGAATAGTGGAAGGGAGATTTGTTCAACCACATTTGCAACACAAAAACCACAGTAAGAGGAAGAGCAGGACAGGATGGGCTGAGGCATAGTCCAGCAGACCAGTGGAACAGAACAGACACATGACCTGAGCACACATGGGCTGTGCTGCTTCACAGCAGGATAGGTTCTCTTAATGCACACAGCTGAATGACATCACCATTTTGTGAACCTCAAAAAAAACGTGCTTGTCCAAATGGAGGCACCTGAGTCATTCAATTTTGTCTTAGGTACTCTGCTCTCATTGCTGGGACAAATACCCAACACTCAAAATGAGGGAAGGAAAGGTTTATTTAGCTCACAGTTACTAGAGAGAGGCACATGGCAGAAAACAACCTTTCATGCAGCAGGCAAGAGCAAGAACACTGGGAGAGAGCTAGCAGCAGCTCAAGCAGCTAACTTCTCTCCCTTCCTTACATTGAAATGCAAGTCACCTGCCCCAGGGCAGGTGCAGCACCCATTCTCACAGTAATCAATTACAAACTCCAGAAGCTGCCCCATGACTGCATGAGGCTTTGGGGGGACTCCTATTGGAGTCCCTTCTTGGTTCTCCTCTCGGCCTAAGAAGTCTAAATTTACAATCCTAAAACCACGTTATTGGAATTCCACCAAGTTAATTCCAATCTACCACTCCCAGTGCAACCCACGGCAATAGCAAAGACACTAAGATATATATATATATATATATATAATTATTGGGGAGCCAAGGGGCCCTAAGTTCCGCCATGAAGAGGGCTTTCCGGAACCAAGAGAGCGACCCATGGCTGCACTCGGGTTTTATTTATTGGAGAAGGGGGAGTGGCTTGCAAAAGGGAATTGTGGGAGGGTCAGCAGTGAAGGGAGTTGTGGGAAGGTGGTAGGCATTGAAGGGGATTGTGGGAAGAAAGCTGGGCTAGGTAGGAGATCTGCATTCACCTCCGCCATATTTAGAGATATGCAAAAGAAGTAATCTGCATTATGCTATTGTGATATATAATACTTTGGAGGTCTGACACTTCAGCTCTGATGTGTAATCTTTTCAAGCCCCAGGAAGTTATAGCGTCTATATTGAGACTCGATCCCAGCTGACACCATGGAGCATTGGCTCTTAGTCCTGTTATCAGGGAAACACAAGTGCCATCTTCAAAAATTACCACCAGCACCTCGGCTAGACCAGTGCACACTGCTTAAGGCCAATTGAGAGGATAATGACAAGTCCTCGCCAGCTCTGTACATTTCAATACAAGGGAATAGGGTCAGGCTCAGTCAAAATGGAGATAGTCGCTTTTCTTTCAAGGAAGAGCTGCTCAGGTGGTCCTCCACAGGCTCCTATACACAAGCCATAACAAAGGTGAACACCAGCTGCCTGAGGTTGCCACAGGTGTAATCTTGCACCAGTGTTTTAGAGTACACTTTTTTTTTTTTTTAAAGCAGCAGGGGCATACTCTAAGATAATGATAAAAGTGTAATAGAGCAAATGCATAACCCAGTAACACAGTGTCTGCTCACATTATCCAGCGTTACAGACTATACACAACTAATTGTGCTGCCATGCAGCTGGCAGTGTAATGGATTCGTTTGTATCAGCATTACCACAAACATGTGGTCAGTGGGTCCCACGGTTACTCTGTGGTACTGTTGCTAGGTGATAGGAAATGTGTTGTTATACTGTAATGCTACCAGACCTCCATTACATACGTGGTCCACCACTGACCAAAACGTCCCTAGCCAGCTGCTGGTTATATACAATGTTTAACAGATTTCAAATTAAAAAAATACACGTTCTTCATGGCTTACAGCATCAGCCAAGGTTTTGTTGGGATAACACTGCTGTCACTGTCACAGGTATACCTAAGGGATAATTAAAATGAGCTGCAGCTGACAGGCTCTGTGGGGAAAACAGGCCTGACTTCCGGTGCTGCCCAGAAAGTCTACAGTGGCAACACCTCCCAGAGGCGTTAGAGAGCTGAGCCAGGTCTGCGCATGGAGCCCCTGGGCTCTGACCTCTGCCCACAGGAAATGTGCTCATTGTACAGGCAATAAGCAGGCCAGGGCAGGCTGCCACAGGAGCCCATGATGCGCTTGGGCTGAGATAAACAAGCCCATGGAGACTTCAGTGATGCCAAGACTGAACGTTTGTGTCCCGCCCACCCTAAATTCGTATGTGGAAATTGAACCCCTTCCACATAAGAGTGTTGAGAAGACCTTGGGGGTGATGAAGTTGTGAGGTTGGGGCGCTCACAGGTGGGCTTAGTGGCCTTATAAAAGAGCACTGGAGTAGGGGAATGGGAGAAAAAAGAAAAAATGAGTTATGTCATGGATTGTATAAATTCTCTAAAAGGAATGTGATCATTATGTATACCTAAAATATACCAATAAAATCTGTTTTGAAAAATAAAAGGCCTCCAAAGAGCCACCTCTCCCCTCTTGTCATCTGAGGACACAGTGAGAAGACATTGTGTATGAACCAAGAAATGGTCCTTATCAGACTGAAAATCTGGACTCAGACTTTTTGGGGTTCAGAACTGTGAGAAATAAATTTCTGCTATTTGTAAGCTACACAGTCTATGGCATTCTACTCTAGCGATCTCAGGGTCCCAGGATAAGCAGCTTTTACTGCAACTAATTTCACAAAAACATTTAGCGCTCAGGAAATCCTAAAAACACAGAGAATTTTAAGAAAAACTTGCTACAAAAATCAAATCTCATAAAGATGTGGTGTCAAAAGCTTATTCCTAATCCCAGTTCTTGGGAGGCTGAGGCAAGAGTTTAAGGCTAACCTAGGATACATAGCAAGACTGTCTAAAAATCAAACAAAGACGGGTGTGGTGGCGTACGCCTATAATCCCAGCACTTGGGAGGCTGAGGCAGGAGGATCGGTGCAAGTTCGAGACCAGCCTGGGCTACAAAAGTGAGTTCAAGGCCAGCCTGAACTGCATAGTGAGACCCTGTCTCAAAAAGACAATAAATAAATAAATAAATAAATAAATAATAAAAATCAAACAAATGCTTTAAAAAAATCAAATCTCATGATTTTGTTTCCGCTCTTTCTCCTGTCATTCATTTAGTATTTCCATAACATATCCCTCCTTCCTCACGTTTTAGGAAGGATCGGTTGGCTTGGCTGCTGGAAGTCCCTTTGGAATGGCACCATCTGCAACAGACCCCTTTGGTAAGCATCTGATGGGCAATGGGGGAAAGAGGGAATAATAACTTGAGCAAACCTACACATCACCGGTCTATAAAAATCATTAAAGGATTGAAGGGTTTAGAGACTTAATGACCCAACAAAGATGGAAGATACATTAAAATGCAGATCTCAGTCATTAAAAACGCATTTGGCATGCTACATTTGCCTCCTGTAAAAATAGTGGAAAACACATTTAGGGTAAGACCTCCACCCCCCCCTCCACACACATGCACATAGTGGATGAGAAAAAGGAGAGACACCGGTCAGTTAGTACCCAGTGAGCCAGAGGTGCTGAGGAGCTCCGATGGCCTGGCTGTGGCTCTGGGGGTGCCTGCAGCCTCCTCACCTCAGCAGGGTGTGACCTGCAGATTGCATTTGTGGAGAGAGGCTCCCTCTCAGGGAAGATTCCAGAAACAAATCTCACCTGACAGAAACCACAAGAGGTGTGGCCCCTGGGGAAATGTTCTGGGAAGAAACAATGAAGATCACGAAAGTGACGTTCAGAGATGCAAGGGATCCCCTCTGAGGCAGGTTTTTTCTCACCAGGACTCAGCTCCTGGTTGTGCGGTCCCTGACCAGAGTTGCCATAACACAGCTCCACAGAAAGGGGCCTTGCGCAGTCACTTGTGTTACAGTTTTCTTTTCTTTTTTTTCTTTTTTCTTTTTTTTTTTTTTTTTTTTTTTTTT
>PVJA010018447.1:0-40043 GCA_004027025.1 Myocastor coypus | reverse complement strand
TTTTTTTTTTTTTTTGCCTCCTGTGTGCAAGTATGTTTTTGAAGATCCTTGCATTCTTTTTGTTACAGAGATTTGCATATATATAATTTTCTTCTCTTGTCTTTTTTGTTTTGTTTTTAGTTGAACCCTTATAAGGTTTTCAAATCAAGGTAATGCTAGCTTCAAAAAATGAAGTTGTCAGTACCCCTTCCTTTTCAGTTTTGTTAGATAGTTTGAAGAATACTGGTCTTAGGTATACCCTGAAATTATTGTAGAATTCAGTAGTGAATCCATAGGTCCTGTGTGGGCTTTACTTAGTGAGTAGGATTTTTTGTTCGTGGTGGTTCCTGCCTCAATTTCACTCCCTGTAAGTGCATTATTCAGAGGTCTTATATCTTCTTGGTTCAGTTTTTTTTTTTTTTTTTTTTTTTTTTTTTTTTTTTTTTTTTTTTTTTTTTTTTTTTTTTTTTTTTTTTTTTTTTTTTTTTTTTTTTTTTTTTTTTTTTTCCTTGGTTCAGTTTTGGTGCTTCATATATATCTAGGAATGTATTTCTTTTGGATTCCCAGTTTATTAGCATACATGTTTTTTATAGTAAATAGTAACAATCTTGAGTTTTGATGGTGTCTTGTGATTTCATCTTTTTTGCATTAATATGAGTCTTTTTCCCTTTTGGGGGTAAGGATTTGGGTTTTTTTGTTTTGTTTTCTAAGAACTCTTTGATTCATTGATTCTTTGTATTTGTTAAAGTTTCGTTTCATTCATTTTTAAACTGATCTTTATGATTTCCTTTCTTGTTCTAGCTCTTGAATTGGATTGTCCTTGATTTTCTACAAACTTGATGTGCGTCATTAAGTTACTTAATTTGGGCTTGCTGTTTTTCTCATGTGGGCATTTAACAGTTATAAACTTTTAGGACTACTTGCTTTATTTCTCATAATTTTAGCATATGGTACTAGCATTATTTAATTCTAGGAAAGGCTTTGTTTTCTCTATTTATTCTATGGCTTACAAATTCTTCATGAAGAGTTTTGTTTAATCTCCATGCATCTGCATGATTGGTGTTGTCATTGATTTTTGGTTTCATTGTGCTATCATCTGATATTATGCACGTAGTAGTTTTGATTTTTTTGTGCTCATTTAAGTGTGCTGTATGGATTAATATGTTGTCTATTTTAGAGATAGTTCATGTGCTGAGAAAAATATGTATTCTGAGAAAAATATGTATTCTGATACAACACTCATCTATTAAGTCCATTCATTTGAAGTTATGGTTAGCTTTTTTGTTTTCTTGTTGTTGTTGTTGTTGTTTTAGTTGATCTACTTGTTATTAAGAAGAATCAGGGGCCAGGGAGAGAGCTTAGTAGAATAAGCATTTGCCTGGTAAGCACAAGGTCCTGAGTTCAATCCCTGGTACTGCAATAAAAAAAGAATCAGAGTCAGGAGAATTCAGATTTGAGGTATAGGGTCTCATTCTGTAGCTCAAAGGTGGGGGTGTCACAGCATGTGGTGCTGGGAATCAAACCCAGTCCTTGGGCTTGCCATGCTGGTGCTTAGACCACTGAAGCTATTTCTGTAGCCCTAGTTGATCTATTTGTGATAATGAGTATTGAGATCCCCCACTGTGATTGTGTTGCTATTTATTTACTTTTATGTATTTGGTGTAGGGTCTCACTATACAGCTTGGATTCTTAGTGGTCCTCCTGTTTTCAAGCTCTCCAGTACTGGGATTATAGGTGTGCACCACCATGCCCAGAGGCAGGGCTGTCCTCTCAGCATGTAGTGCTGGGATCAAATCCCAATTGTGTTGATATTTATATGATAGCATTTGTTTTATAAAATTGGAAGTTTGGATGTTCAGTGCTCAGTTCAGTTACCTAATTTATAATTGTTTTTTCTTTTTTCCTGTTGAGTTGTTCCATTGACCAAAATGTAGTGATCTTTCCCTTGTCTGTTCAGTTAGAGCCTAAAGTCTACTTTGTCTGAAAATAGTATAGCTATTCTTGCTTGTTTCTGGCTCCCATTGCATGGAATATTGTTTTCTATCCATTAATTTTTTTAGTCTGTGAATTTCTGTTTGGATCAAATGTGGAGTTTTTTGACATGTAGCATATTATTGAGTTGTGCTGCTCAATCTAATCTGCCAAATCTGTCTTCTGATGGGGAATTGAAGAGTGTTGATTTATTAGTGTCATTGTATTATCTTGTTGTCACTAATCTCTTTTATTTCCTTCTGTTTATCTGTTCACTCTATCTTATTAGACTTATTGGCATTTTTGGCTTCATTGTGACTCTAAAATATTCCTGAGAGATTTTTGGAGGTGCTAGTTTGATCAAGTGTTTTTTGAGTTCATTATATAGTTTTGATGTTAAGTTCTTTACCTGAGGAATACCTAGCAAAATTTTTTCCCATTTCTGTAGGTTGACTCTGTGGTCTATTGGTTGTTTACTTTGTTGTACAGAAGTTTTTAATTTGATATGACCCACTGATTCTCATTTCTTGTATCATAGGGGTTCTTTTCAAAAGTTTTTGCCTCTACCTATGTCTTTAAGAGTTGTACCTATTGTATCTTCCAGTAGATTATTTCCATTTTATCGTTTAGATTTTTGATTCATTTGATTTTCGTTTAGTAGACGGTGATACATGAGTCTCAGTCTCCTGTATGTGTTTGTCCAGTTGTCCCAGAACCATTTATTAAAGAGATTATCTTTCCATTAGTGTTTGGCTCCTTTCAAAAAATTATTTCATCTTCCGTTTTTGTTTCATACATTTTCATGGTAAATCTTTGTTAAACAGGTTGTTTGGGCTGGGGAGATAGTTCCGTGGCACAAGTGCCTGCCTGGCAAGTGTAAGGTTGTGAATTTGAACCCCGGTCCCGCAAAAAACAAAACTGGTTATTTTTTTAATTCTTTTGTTCAACTCAGCTAGCTTTTTATTAGTGTCCTCTTTAAGCACTGGTCATTTTATTACTTGTGTAACTGTTTAGTTATGTCAGATGAACAGTTTATTGAGCTGTTTTTATGTTTCCTCCTCACTTCATATAATTCAAGTTTGGCCTTTGATTTCTGCTCTATCATCTATGGATCAGCTTTTTGAGAGTTGGAAGTATTTGAATACCTTTGTATTGTTTTGATTTGTGGGTTTCACTGTTATTGTTGTTACTATGAGTTGTAGTAGATTTTGTCGTTAGACTCAAGATCTCTGTTGTCAGTGCCTGGTTTCCAGTAAAGCACTGTGGGCATACGGATAGGCCTTTGACTTGTCCCAAGATTGAACCACCTCTGTTAATTTGTGGAATAGATAGTACAGAGTAACTGGCCAAACACTCAATTCTTTGGAAATGAATGCATTAATGTTGATGACAAAAAAAACAGAGTATATATTGGCATCCTAGACTTTTATGAAAAACGAATAGCCAGACATGGTGGTGCATGCCTGTAATCCCAGCACTTGGGAGGCTGAGGCAGGAAGATCAGTGTGAGCTCAAGGCCAGCCTTGGGCTATAAAAGTGAGCTCAAGGCCAGCCTGAACTGCATAGTGAGAACTTGTCTCAAAAAGACCAAAAAGAAAAAAAAAAAAAAGAAAAAAAAAATGACTGCACAATTCCTCACTAGCAATGGAATCAGCATGAATAACAGTGAAAGACAGCCAGATATTCACATACCATAAGAACAAGTAACAGCACTATATCAGCTTTAACAATAGAAAAGAGGGGGGCCCCCGGCAGGATTGCTCAGTGGTCTAAAGCGCCTGCAGGCGGCTGCAAGGACCTGGGTTTGATCCCTGGCACCACATGCTGCGCCAGCCCTGCCCTCAGGGCATGCTGAGCCGGCCATAAAAATAAATAAAAAGCAAACAAACAATAGAAAAGAGACCTATAATATTGACTCAAACACAAACCAAATATTGACATATCAAAAATACCAAATATAACAACTATACCACCATTTACAGTAGAATTCAATACTATCACTTCAAGTTCAAGTAAATATCTAAAGATTGATGAAGCTACTAGCAGTACTAGTAAAGGTGGGGAGGATAGTGAAGAGAAAAAAAAAGTTTAAAAAAATAAAAGGAAGATGAAAAGAAGAAACAAGAGAGATAAAGGACCCTATTAAGGAATAAAGGAAAAATAATGAAAGTAGATACAAGTGAGAAAAGAACAAACAACAAAAAGCAAAAATAGAGAAAAAAACCCAAATGCAGAAAACTAATGAAGAAAAAGAAGAACGAATCCTCAGATCATTGTCCATGCTTTTGAATGAGCTGTTTCTTTTCAGGATCTGTGGTATACAAATTCACCAGATGGGGGGAGGGATAGTGAGCTAATATTTTTTTTGCCATGTCTTTCCTTCTGGACCTGGTAGGTCAGTAGTGTCCAGACTAGGCCTATATTCATTCCAGCTGCTTCTGGTTTCTGTGACCATCCATGCACCTAAATTCCTGACTTTCTCCACCTAGCTGTATAACTTGTGGATTTGTGAGTTGCTCTTTCTGCTATAGAGAGCCCTATCTGTACACTGGAGGAGGTGTCCTTCATTGCATTGGCAGATGAAAGAAGCAAACAACCACTGAGTTATGTTTTGGATTTCAGTAGTGGGGCTAGATGGTCTAGGAGTCTACTGGATTTATCGCTAGTCCTTCAGAACACAGCTTCCTTAAAAAGCCTCACATGACTGGCTTGGCTTCTCAGTGGGACCTCTGTGTACTGCATGACCAAACCATAAACTTCTTAGGGGTCTGTGTCTAGACCGTGCCTTCTCTGTAACTTTCTCTTGTGACTGTCTCCTGCCCATTCACTGGTTAGGTGCCCAGAAGTCTTGAAATGTATTCTGTAGTTGTTCTGTTGCTCAGTATTGGCAAAAAAGGTTCTATGTTAACATTCTCAAATATGGTAGGCACTTCACCAGATTTCTTCTCCCACTCTATAGTCTGCCATGCAGAAGGAATCACTTTCAATAAAACCCCACCACACTGCTTTTGCTGTTTATAATAACTTGTTTTGTTTTGGTGCTGGTTCTGCTAGCTGGCTCCATTGTTTTCCCTCTGGTGATGCCAAAACTTTTCTGGCTTTTTTTGTTTCAGTAGTGCCAAGTCTTGCTCCCCAGCGGCTGGCCTTAGCTTTCCAAACTGTTTCATTCTTTTCTTTGCATTATCCTCCATTTCTTTAGCTTCTCCGTGTTGCTAGTCTACCTGCCAGCTGCCCTCCCAATTCCAAGAGAAGTACTATTTTTCTTCACTGAGTTGTTTTGCAGTTCTCTCAAGTCCAGGACAAGGAGAGACTGTATTTTGATATAGATCTTTACTCTGCCACTGTTTATCCTGCTCTTGAAGTTTCTGTATGCCCAGAAATGTGTCTACTTTCCACACGTTTTTGTATGGTTATACTAATTAACAGAGGCCAGGAATGGGTGGCACACACCTATAATGCCAGCAATTCAGGAGGCTAAAGTAGGAGAGGTTCATTGTGACTTCGAGGCCAGCCTGCACTACCAAGTGAGCTCAAGGCCAGCCTGAACTGCCTATTGAGATCCAGTCTGAGGAAGACAAAAAAACCCAACAAATTAAAGCTTTGCATTTTGACAAATTTGTACTTTCACAAAGCATGCTTTGATCGTTTTCACTCCTCTATCACCTACCCTCAGAAAGGTCTTTATTCTGTCATCAATTTTAAAATATGATTATGCTCTGTAGAGTTCTTGATTGACAAATTTTTTTCAGAATATTAAAGATACTGTTCCATGATATTCTTTTTATTGTTGATGTTAAAAAGTCAGTTGTCACCCTGGTTATTTCTTCGTTCTGGTTATTCTTCGTGTGTTTCTTTTTTCATGTCCTATAGTTTCTTTACAATATATTTATTTTTATTTGTTCAGCTTTCATGATCTTTGGGATTTTTTTTTGGGGGGGGGCTTTTTGAGACAGGGTCTCACTATGCAGTTCAGGCTGGCCTTGAGCTCACTTTGGTAGCCCAGGCTGGTCTGAAACTTGCACTGATCCTCCTGCCTCAGCCTCCCAAATGCTAGGATTACAGGAATGCGCCCCCCGCCCACCTAGGGTCTTTGGGATTTTTGATTTGGTGAAGTCTATTGTTTTTAGTTCTAGAAATTATCCCTTCATATGTTTAGTTTTTTTTTTTTTTTTTTTTTTTTTTTTTTTTTTTTTTTTTTTTTTTTTTTTTTTTTTTTTTTTTGTCTTTTTGAGATAGGGTCTCACTGTGCAGTTCAGGCTGGCCTTGAGCTCACTTTGGTAGCCCTCGCTGGTCTTGAACTCATGTCGATCCTCCTGCCTCAGCCTCTCAAATGCTGGGATTATAGGCATGTACCACTATTTCTTTTCTTTCTAGAACTTTGAGCTGATCTCTTACTCTTCCACTTGCTCTTCACTGTCTCTGACTTTCTTCATATTTCCTGTTTATCTTTTTGAGCTATCTGCTGAATAACTGCTTAGGAACTTTCAGTTCATTATTGATCTCTTCAAGAAATTTCAGATTTTAGCGATTACAATTTTTATTTCTAAAAGTTATATTAGGTTGACTTTTCAATAAAATGCTTCTCCTACTGATATTTTTGGTGTTTTACTTAATTTCTTCAAACACACTATATAAAGTTTTGCATGCTAAATCCAGAATCTAAATTCTTTTCAGTTAGTTGTCTTTGTATTGTGAGTTTCATTATGTTGCCTAGCCTGGCCTCAGGCTTGCAGCTCAGGCAGTCCTGCTTCATCCTCATGAGTAGCAGGAACTGTACCTAAACACCATCATGCTCAGCTTGCCTTTCTGTTTAAATGCTGGGTGGGGGGAGTTTTTCACTTTTTCTGGAGAATCATGAGAATTCTTGGAGGCTTAGAATCAAGGTAATACGTTCTTGTAGAAGCTGTTTATCTCCAACAGTAATGGCTCTCTGAGATTATTTCAACATAAGTTCATAGATTAATTTGCTTGGATTCTCAATACAAAGTAAATATAAGTTCATAGATTAATTTGTATTCTCAATAAAAAGTAAATTAGGACTGGAAATTTTTATAAGAACTTCCATTTGGCTGGAAATTTTGGGGGAGTTCTATTCCTTTTGTGCTGAACACAAAGGAAACAGTCTGAGGAGCAGAAAGAGTACAAAGATGAAGTAGGTTGGATATACTAAGGGTGTCCCACTGATTTCCTACCCTGGGTTATCCTAGATTTGCCTCTTGCCTGCTACCATTTGAGGATAAATAAGAGAAAGCTCTGATTCACAGGGTTAGGTTTGTGGCCTGATTGTTGTTGTGGCATAGCATCATTTTTTGGTTTTGGATGGGTTTGTTTTTTTGATTTTGGTGGTGGTGGTGGTGGTGGTGGTAGGGTTGTTATTTTTGCTTTTTGGCATTTCTGGGGATTGAACTTAGGGTTGCTGTACCCTATATTCCCACCCTGGGTAGGACTTAGTTTTCCTCAGTAATAGCTTTGCTGGCTTGGCTGCTTACTTATCATCTTGTTCACTCCCACTTTTTTTTTAAAAAAAATTTTGTCCTTTTTCACTTGGCATTTCTTTTTTTAAATACCTGCTTTGCGAAATTCTCATTCAAATGGCTTTCACCTCTGTTTCACAGATTTTACAAATCTGTGTTTGCTCATAATTAGAGTTTGTTCCTACTTGAATGTTTTACCATCACCTCAAACTTGACAAAGTCTAAACCAAAATTGTTTTTCTATTAGACTGACTCCTCCACTAGAACTAACTCCTGGTTTGTTTGGTTTTTATGACCGTCATCAGGCTTCTTAAAAGAAAGATAAGGCCAGTATTGATTAGTATCTACAACACTAAACGCTCTTGCTTTTCAGTTAATCTTGCTCAAGCTGTCATAATAAATCCTCTACAATTCCTTCTTATCCTACTTATCATATACATTTCTGTTTGCACCACTAGGTGACCCTCAGGATATGAATCTTATTTTGTTACTTTTCAAAGAATTAAAAAAAAAAAAAAAGACAAGAATTACATCTTACATTGGTGTTTATCAGCACAGTACTCAATAGGTACTATACAATTTAATAAGATTTAATAAATATTTCGTAACTTTTCATGTAGGAAAGTAGTCTAAAAGTTATAATCTCAGCTTAGTGCAAGTTTAATTTATAGCTAATAAGCTGCAGTCTTGCTCCTTGAACCCAGTTGGAAGGTTTTAGCCTCTGGAGATGCCAAGGCCCTTATACTTTGAGGAGCACTTGTTGAATACATACTCATTGTATAACAGTTCTATTTCTCTTGTATATAATACACTCTCACATAACCATTTTGTATTCTTTCGGCAAGCACATTTGTAGAGGATAGTATTTATTTTACCTCTTTTCGCTTTCCCACCAGGTGCACCAGGTATAATATCTTCACCATACGCAGGGGCTGCTGGATTTGCTCCAGCAATTGGATTTCCTCAAGCTACAGGTAAATCTTTTAAAGTTGAATATGAAATGATTTTTAAATAAAATTATTTATTTTCTAGGAACTTACTAAGTTGAAAAATAATTTTAAGGATTTACAAAGAAGGATCTAGTCATATCAACCATAGAGTGTCTTGTATGGTACAAAGCTTCCTTTTATTAACAAATAATTATCTCTAGCTCCAGTTTAAGCTCTATTAATTCCATTGTATGTTCTATGTCACTTACCTCCCATTGACACATAACTATAAGTAGAACTACATAAAAATATAAAGGAAAGAACGGTATGAAAGTTGAGTTTTAGGGCCGGCCAAATAGCTTCATGTGGATTAAAGCACCTACAAGCAGCCTTAGGGGCTAGAGATCGATCCCCAGGCCTGCCATGCTGGCCCTGTCCCCGGGGCCCACTGAGACAACTATTAAGGCTGGGCATAGTGTGGCATGCCTGTAATCCCAGCTCTTGGGAGGCTGTAAACAGGCAAATCACTGCAAGTCTGGTCTAGTAGTGAGACTGTGAACACCTTGTAAACCCTCTCCTAAAATATAAAAAAAAAAAGTTGTTTTAAGTCTTTGTTTATCTTAACAAATCTGTAACTTTTTTTTTTTTTTCAGGACTGGGGTTTGAACCCACAACCTTATATTTGCCACACAGGCATTTGTGCCATGGAGCTATCTCCCTGCCCACCCCCCTTTTTTTAGTATTTTAAAGAAATTTCTTCTTTTTAAAATTAGATATGGGGAACCATGTGGAGATAGCTCAGTAGAATAAGCACTTGCCTGGAAAGCTCAGGGTCCTGGATTCAATCCCTGGTAGTGAAGAAAAGAAAAAAAAATTGTATTTGGGGCCGGGGAGATAGCTCCATGGCACAAGTGCCTACCTGGCAAGTGTAAGATTGTGAGTTCAAACCCCAGTCCTCCAAAAGAAAAAGAAATGAAATGAAATAAAATTGGATGCAGGGTCTCACTATGCAGCTTGTACTTGTAATGATGATCCTCCTGTCTCAACCTCCTCAGAACCAGAATTACAGGCCTGCTCCACCATGCCCAGTCTCCAGGCCATCACAGCATGCAGTACTGAGGGGATCGAACACCATGCCCTTGAGCTTGCCAGGCAGGCACCTATCTCCCCAGCCCCAGCTATTATTAATAGTCACTGTAATAAGTAAAAAACATAGTATTAATTTGAAACTCCTCAAAATTTGATTGCTAGATATACACTAGTAGTAATATGTTTTCCCTCACTTTAGGTATCTCTTTTTAAATACACTATATTTATAAAACACAGTAATAGGTGTTTAGAAAGACAAGAATTATGAGTAAAGAGACTCCTGACTTGGTAAGACTTTTATTAAAGTTCAGGAGATGATACACACATGCACCCCCCCCACACACACACACACAGTCCTAAACTGTGCTCTTAGCTGATATATGCCTGGTCTACAGATGATATTAGCAGTTGCAGGATTTGATTGGAAAGACAAGGGATCAAGAGCGTCATTTAGAAAGGGCTGTTGTATATGGATTCATGGAAAAAGTATTCAGCCTAAGAATGTGGTTGGAATGGTTTTTAAAAATAAAGCAACCCAAAAGATAGTAATGTTTTTTTGAGATTGTCAGGTAGAGTAGGATAAATATAAAACATCGGTTTAGTTACTTGATGCATAAGAAAGTGGTCAGACATTAAAAATGTTGAACTTAAAAAAAAATGTTGAGGGATAGGTCAGCGGTCTAAAGCACCTGCTTAGGCAACTACAGGGACCACGGTTCAATCCCTGGCACCACGTGCTGTGCCAGCCTCACCCCAAGGGAAGGCTGAGCCAGCTATAATCTAACTAACTAAATTGTTTTTTTTTTGTTTTGTTTTTTTTTTTTAAAGTTGAACTTAAGGAATCAGTAAATTAAGAAAGTTAAACTACAATACAAAACTTTCTGTAAACTACAGATTTTACCTTAGGTAATTTTAAAGCTGAGACATAAATAATGTGTCTTTTTTTTTCCTTTGGTCTTAAGACAGGGTCTTGCTATGCAGTTCAGGCTGGTCTTGAACTCACTTTGGTAGCCCAGGCTGGTCTCAAACTTGCACTGATCCTCCTGCCTCAGCCTCCAAGTGCTGGGATCACAGGTGTGTGCCACCACACCCCACCGGAAAGAGTGTGTTTAAGTATAGTGTCACTATACAATATCGTAGAACTTTTAGTGATTACAGTATATCTATGGGAGACCCCTGAAAAAAGTTCTGTTATAAAAGAATACTGAATTCTATAAATCTTGCTGATCATAATACTTAATAGCACCTTACAGTGTTTGAAATCTTTTCCCCATGTAGACTATGATGTAGCACTATCCTGTACGTATGTTTTTCACTTCTGGTGAAAACACATTTTTTTTATAGAAACCAGTAGAGAAATCACATCACTTAATAAATATACCTATTAAGGATAGAGAGAATACTTGCAGTTGTTAGACCCTCTGAGAAACCTAATAGCTTTTCTGAAACCAGTGAGTCCAGTTACTCTGCAAAGCATGGTGTGAACAATAAAAGTATGTATGAATGCTAGTATCAGCAGGTAAGGAAACCTGCTTCCGGACTGAATCCATGAGGCAGAAATGAGCTCTCTATATCCTTTGGTAGCCTTAACACATTTTTTTGTACATGTTGGCTGTCTTCATTACTTTATTTACTCTGTAAAGTGCTAATACCCTCTTGATAACTAGAATGTGAACTGCTTTTGATGTTTTTTAAAGGTCTGTCAGTACCAGCTGTTCCTGGAGCTCTTGGCCCGCTTGCGCTCACCTCTTCTGCTATCACTGGAAGAATGGCCATTCCTGGGGCAAGTGGTATACCAGGAAATTCTGTTCTACTTGTCACCAATCTTAATCCGGATGTGAGTTGAGTATTACATGTAGTCTCTCAGAAGATACAGTGGTTTCTGTTACAGGATTACCAAATTAAAATTCTGAAGTTTAAGGATTTTTATTAAAACATTACTAGTACATATAGAAACATAAGAAGATCTTTTAAACAATCTGTGGTCATTATTGCATCATAGATTAAATAATTTAAAAATTTACTTGTTTAAGGGGGGCTTTTGGGTTAGCTCAATGGTTTAAGTGCCTGCAGGGGCAATTCCAGTCAGGCATAGGGGAGAGTGGTTCAGTCCCCACCCCCACCATGAAGACAGTCTGAGCCAAAAAAAAAAAACCAAAAACCTTCTCAACATTGCGGCCAGGGAGATAGCTCAGTAGAATAAGCGCTTGTCTGGCATGTGCTGGGTCCTGAATTCAATCCCTGGTACTGCAAAAAAAAATTTTACTTGTTTAGTTTAACATTTATATTTTGTATTATCCTTTTTCAAACAGCTTATCACACCACATGGACTTTTTATCCTATTTGGTAAGTTCATTTTATTTTAATGTCTGTATGAATTAAGCACATTGATTCAATTAGTGTTACTTATGATTACTTTTGTATGCTAGGTAGTGCGCTTGATGCTGAGGATAGATGGAATAAAATTTACTAAGCAATTACAATAAAATTTTATAATAGGAAAAGTAAATGTGTTAGAATCATAAAGTAGGGAGTGCTCATCTGAGGGAACTAGTAGAAATGTTAAGTTGACTTGGAAAAAATGAAGAGTCAGGCAGGCAGAAAAAGACAATAAATGTCTTTTACTTAGAGATATTAGGAAACAGATGGCAAGGGGAATGGGTGAGGCAGCTAGGTAGATTGATTTCCTAATACATGGAAGCCCAGTGGAACAACCTTTCTAGCGCCTATTAATTTTGAGACAAGGTCCTGCTAAATTGCTCAGGCTTGGCCTCAGCCTTCCAAGGAGCTGGGGTTACAGGCATGCATTTACCACACCCATCTGGTGATAGTTTTTTGTTTTTGTTTTTTAACATTTTTAAAGTATAGCTTACAACCAGATAATTTTCTGTCCAAGACCACACCATTACCACAGTATGATTTTAGAACTTTAGAACATACCGCATAGAAGTCCTTCATTACAAGGAAAGAAAACCTTTGTCCTCCTACACACTATAAAAGTTTTAAGTAATGATACATTTAAGTAGTTCTCAATAATAAAATCATGTATTAATAATACATTTTTATATTACTCATCTAGTCAAAAGTATGTTTTTCTAAAAATAAATTTCTTGCTCACTTAACCATATTTGCCTGTATCTTAAAAACAAATTATATGTGTTTAGGTTTTTAAAAATGTCTACTTTAGGGCCAGGGAGATAGCCCAGTGCTTGCCTGGTACCACATGCCCCAAGCCAGCCACCGAAACTGGGCATGGTGGCCACACCTGTAATCCCAGTGCTGGGGAACCTGAAACTGGAGGATCACTACAAGTCGGACCTGTGACGTGAGACCCTGTACCAAATACATAAAATTAAAAATAAATAGAAACAAGCTGTTTTATTAATAAATAAATAAATAAATAAAATGTCTACTTCAACCAGGCATGGTGTTACCCACCTGTAATTTCAGCACTCTGGGAAACTGAGGCAGGAGGATTTGTTTGAGTCAGTGAGGCAATTTAAAAGAAAAGACACAATGCCTGTTACAAAAACACGTCCTGTCTGAAAAGAGCAGCAAATTTGAAGTAGTTGTCTTTTTTTTTTTTAAATTTTGAGAATACTGATCATCTCTAGATTAATTCTATTAGATGCTTGCCTACAAGATAAGCACCTCTCCTTCTTGTACCTTGAAGGTTCCCACCCCCTTTTAAAGGTACAGTGGGTCTTAAAAAGATCTCATTTATTTAAGCTAAATATTTCTGCTTTTTAAAGAAAACTGGAGCTTGGTATGTTTATACCTACACTTATATCATTAAGAATTTATCTATTTTCCTGCATATTTATTGTGTTTTAATATTTAGATGTTTGACCCATTTTTATTTTAATTTTAGTACATGGTGAGAGATACAGGTCTAGGTTTAATCTTTGGAATGTGGAATGCCAATTTTTTCCAGCACCATTTATATAGAAGCTGTCTGTCTTCTAGTGGAAGTGTTTGATTCCTTTGACAAAGATAACGTAGCTGAGGGTATTTGGAGTTGTTCTGCATCTTCTAACCTGTTCTATTAATCCATTTGTTAGTTTTATCATGGTAGCTTTGTAATGTTATTTCAGGTCAGGGATTTTGATGCTCCCTGCCTAACTTTTGTTGTCCAAAATTATTTTTGCTATTCTAAGTCTCTTCTGCTTCCAAATGAATTTTAGGGTTACTTTATCTATTTCTGTGAAGAATGCTGTTGATATTTTGATTGGGATTGCATTAAATCTGTGTACTAATTTTGGAGATGTGTCCATTTTCACTGTTTGTTCTTCCTACCCAAGAATAAAGGATATCTTTATATTTTCTGATGTTCTCTGCATTCTCTTTTCACAGTATTGTAGTTTTAAATATAGTTGTTTTACTTCCTTTATTAGATTGATTCATAAATAGTTGCTTTTTCTGATGCTCTTGGTTTTTTTTTTTTTTTTTTTTTTTTTTTTTTTTTTTTTTTTTTTTTTTTTTTTTTTTTTTTTTTTTTTTTTTTTTTTTTTTTTTTTTTTTTTTTTTTTTTTTTTTTTTTTTTTTTATGTACTTAATACAGGGTCTACAGGTCTCACTATACAGATTAGACTCAATCTTCCTGTTTTCAGTCTTCCAAGCGTTTGGATTACAGGCACATTCTACCACACCCAGTCTCAGTCACTGTCTCAGCATGCCCTGGGGGCAGGGTGGGGCTGGCGCCATATGCTAGGGATCCAATCCTGGTTCCTGCCTAAGCAAGCACTTTAATCTGCTCAGCTGGCTGGCTGGCCCCTCTGCTGCTCTTAGAAAGGATGTAGTTTCTTTAATTTTTCTCTCACTGAGTTTGTTATAAGGGTATTTTCATTTAATTGTAGAGACTAATTTGTTCTTTAATTTCATTTGGTTGTGAGGGTGTTAATTTATGTATGTTTATGTAGTGTTTGTAGTTTCTTTTGCCATTGACTTCCAATTTCCGGGCACTATAGTGCGATAATATGAATGGGGTAATTGCAGCTTCTTTGCATTTATTTAAGCATGTTCAATAGCTAGTATGTGGTCTATTTTGGAGAATGTCCCATGTGCAGCTGATAACATGTTCTGATGTTGTTCATGGGCTTCATTCAGTTTTGGTTTTTCTGTGCTTTTTGTCTAGTTGATCTGTTTGTGACAATGGGGTATTAAGGTTCTCCATTACAACTTTTTTAAATTTGTTTTTTAATCATTTTTTATTTGCCATAGGATCTCACTATGCAACTCTGACTTTTAGTGATCCTCCTGTTTCAGCCTCCCTAGCACTGGGATTACAGGCATGCGCCACCACACCTGGTTTCAGTGGCTGGCACAGTACACCTAGAGTTCTGGGGCTAGCATGGCTTGTGGTACTGGGGATCAAACTCAGGCTTGCACTTACCAGACAGATACTTAGACCACCAAACTATCTCCCCTGTTCCGCTCCCTTACCCCCTCTACCCCCGTTACACTTATGTTAATGCTTATTTGACTTTTCAAATCCTTTCATACTTGTTTTATATAGTTGGATGCACTAGTATTTGGTGCATATATATTTATAATTGTTACCTCTCCATCTTGAAGTTTTCCCTTAAGTATATAGTGACCTTTGTCTTTCTTGATCAGTCTTGCCTTGAAGTCCACTTTATCAGCTGGGGATATAAATCAGTGGTACAGTACCTGCCTGGCAAATGCAAGGGCCTAAGTTTGATTGTGGGTTAAAGCACAGACAGAAAAGAGGGAGGGAGGGAAGGAAGGAAAGAAGGAAAGAAAAGAGTGAATTAATCCACTTCATTTACAGAGTAGCTATCCCATGAAGTGTTTTGACTGCAGTCTTTGAATTTCTTTTTGAGTTAAATGTGTTTCTTGTACACAGCATATTGTTGGATCTTGTTTATTGACCTATTCTGCAAGGCTGTTTCTTTTGATTGGTGAATTGAGAGCATTTACATCAATGGTTATAACTGATATGATATAACTTAGCCTTGTCATTTTATTTTCTTATTGTTGGTTCCCTTTCTTTCCCCTCTATTAGTTGCTTTGCCTTACCTGGAAGATCTACATAGGACAGTAGACCTTAACATAGACTGCCATGAGAAGAAATAGGAGAAAATGCTATTCCCCTTGTAGAACATCCTGCCTATAACTATGTATAGACTTAAAATTTAAATTATGCTGGTTATGTAAAAAGGTTAATATTAGATAGGAGTTTTGTTTTCTTTCCACATCCCAGTGAATCAGTTTGCCTATATTCTGGGATGGGCAACCCACTTCAGAGAGCCACTGATGCAAAAAATTGATCATAATAAGAAAATTAGGGGGCCAGCATGATGGCTCAGTGGTCTAAAGTGCCTGCTTAGGCAAGCCTTCACAGCCACGGTTTAATCCCCCATACCACATGCTGCACCAGCTCCACCCTCAGGGTAGGCTGAGCCAGCCATAATATATATATATATATATATTTTTTTTTTTTTTAAGATATTTAAGAGACTGTTCTGATAATCTTTACTTGAAATGGTACCAATTGCTACAATAGTGGTGAGAATGGAGAGAAGTACAGAAATGTTAGACACATTTACATTATAGAATCAATTTATTTGATACAAGAGTTAAAAGAGAAATTTACAGATAACTCTTAGATACCTGACTGGAGTAACTATGTAGGCGATGGTCATTTATCCACAGAATTAGTCAACGCTTGAGGTGGACAAAAATAGGAGGGAGTAAATCAGTTTGGAATATACTTGACATTTAAGTATGCGAAATTCAAGTGAAAAATTGAATACATAGGAGGATCTAGAACTCAGAAGCATATGTATTGAAGTTGCCATGGGATGATAATATAGTGTGAGAAAATAATCCTTTAGATATGAATTAAAATAGATTATAAACACTATAAAACAGGCATTAAGTACAGCATTTGTTTGTTTTATTTAGGAGTATATGGTGATGTACATCGAGTGAAGATAATGTTTAATAAAAAGGAAAATGCCTTGGTTCAGATGGCAGATGCAAATCAAGCCCAGTTAGGTAATAATGACTAATGGTGATGACGAAAACCTATTTGTATATGAATTTTCCTTCAAAATTGACACATGTGCTTTTAGAAATAATACAGTTTTATAAGAGTACTACCTTTTGTAAAGTCTTGATTATTACTTGTATCTGCTTATACTTTAAGACTGAAGTCCATTTATCTATTTGAACAATATTGCTAATATTTGTAGCTTTTACTCTATAAGTTATTATTTTCACTAATAGACATGATTTGTTTTGTTTCATTAATTCTTTTTTAACTTCTAAACCATCCAACAATTCTAGAAATTTAGACATTTGAACAGACTTCCCAATGATGGTACAAGAACATGTAGTTCCACAGCCTCACTTTCAAAGTGGATATTAAAATACTGTTGTTCAGATTTCTTGAAAAAAATGCTTTGACTAAGATAAAGCTATTATATTAAAAATGATTTCATGAGTACTTGTTATATTCTAGGCCTCTGGAACTTCCTATTACTGTGCTTAGAATGTAGTTACCTTTTGTTTGGTTATTTTTGTTTTTTAATTATTTCACTACAATAGAATGAATGAAGTAATTAAGGGCTGGCCAAATAGCTCAGCAGATTAAAACGCCTGCTTAGGCAGATGCAGAGGCCAGGATCCCTGGGCCTGCTGTGCTGGCCCTGTCCCAGGGCATGCTGAGATGGCAATTAAGACTTGGTGTGATGGCATATATCTGTAATCCCAGCTCTTGGGAGGCTGTGGGTCACTACAAACTTGATCTAGTAGTGAGACCCTGAACACCCTAAATAAAATAAAATAAAGTAAATAAAAATAAAATAAAATGGACTAACTTAATATATTCCCTTAAGAGTTTTTTAATTTAAAACCCTGTTAGCCCTCAAGCTGTCTTAATTTTAAAGGATTCAAAACAAATATTCTTTTTTTTTTTTTTTTTTTCGTTTTGTTTGTTTGTTTGTTTTTTTGAGACAGGGTCTTGCCATGCAATTCAGGCTGGCCTTGAGCTCACTTTTGTAGCTCAGGCTGGTCTCGAACTCACACCAATCCTGCCTCAGCTTCCCGAGTGCTGGGATTACAGGCATGAGCCACCACGCCTGGCCAAAGCAAATATCCTGATAATTCAGGCAAATATTACTGAGAATTCATCTTGATACTTAAACTGATTTTCTTCCTGTAGCAATGAACCATCTGAGTGGTCAGAGGCTGTATGGAAAAGTGCTCCGTGCTACACTGTCCAAACACCAAACTGTTCAGCTTCCTCGAGAGGGACAGGAAGACCAAGGGCTGACTAAAGATTTCAGCAATAGTCCTTTGCATCGCTTTAAAAAGCCTGGCTCTAAAAACTTCCAGAATATTTTTCCACCGTCAGCCACACTGCATCTTTCCAACATTCCGTATGTACCTAATAAGTTATTAATTTAGGTGACTGGCAATCCCAAATTTGTGGTTTGGGAAAGGTAAATACTCAGATGAAATTATTCTAATTTTGCAGTTTTCTTTAACACCAACTCCTTGTAAGATAATTTATATACCATTATGTCTTAAGATTCTCTACAGTTTTAAGAGTATAAGGTCAGTATTTTCTAAAATAACTAACTGCCTCTAGTTATGAAAGTGGATAAAAATAAGTGCTTATAGAAATACTACATTGGGGCCCGGTGGGATGGCTCAGTGGTCTAAAGCGCCTGCTTGGGGAAGCTTGGGCAGCTTCAGGAACCGCGGTTCGGTTCAATCCCCGGCACCACAGGCTGCGCCAGCCCTGCCCTCGGGGCAGGCTGAGCCAGCCATAAAAATGAGTGAATAAACAAAGGTTCTGAAACAAGAATAAAAATAATAAATAAAATTTTAAAAAAAGAAATATTACATTGATAGATACTCGATCATTTCTTCATAGAAGTAATTACTTGGGACAACCCACTCAGGCCTCCCTTCTGTCCCTCTCTTGGACAGGAGCTTTCTTTCCCTCCAATAAATCTATTCTAAAAAAAAAAATTACTCATGTGACTAAAATGGTAAGAATCAAGTAATTTATGTGTTAAGAATTCAGTGCTAGATACAGTAGTACTTGGCTTTAAGTGCAGTACTATGGAGTATCTGTAATCTTTAAAGTGAGGTGATCAGTTTCATTTTATTATTGGGACAGACCCTTGGGATTTGGGGTGAGTAATTCCTCAAAGTGATACACCACGTCAGTGAGGGATATAGAATGCAGTGTCAGGGGGATTTACCCAGCTCTGCTTCTGGGCCACTGTAAAGTGAGCTGCTTTGCTCTATCCTTCTGTGATGGGTCCATCTTCAAGCCACCTGACCTTGGATGCCATGAACCAACTTAAACATCTCATAATAAAGAAAAAACTTCTGAGTGGTGGCATGTGCTTGTAATTCAAATCTCAGGAGGCTGAGATGGGAGGAGTACTGTGTATTTAAGGTCAGCCTAGGCTACACAGCAAAATCCTACCTTTGAAAAAAAAAAAAAGCAAGAATGTAGGCTCAGATATGTCCTTCTACAGGCCAGCGATCATTGTACACTGTCCTTGCTGGTCAATTTTGAGAAGATGAGTCTACTTTTTTTTTCTATTAGTTCTTTCTCCCCCCACCCCCACCCCCCCATAGTACTGAGGGTTGAGCTCGAGACCTTGTGTTTCCAGGCAGGCACCTGTGCCACTGAGCTATACCCCTAGCCCCAACTATCCTTTTTGTAGACCACTGTGGAGTCTTCTGCCACATAACAGAAAAACCCAAAGTATAATAGCTTAACAGAGATAGTAAATATTCATTATCTAATACTGTTACTGTGAATCAGGAATCCAGAGATGGTTCAGCTGGGTGGGTTTGGCTGAAATCTCTCAAATGGTTGTAGTCAAAATGCTGGGTGAGAGAATTTAGTGATATAGATCAGTGGTAGGTCATGTGCTTAACCTGCACAAAGCCTTGGGTTCATTTATCATCATAAACCTCCAACATAAAAAAGGCTCTAGGCAAGAGTAGAGCTGTATAAAGTAAACATACCATCATTTCTTCGCTATCTAGAGAAAGTAGTAGTTGAGGACCATCTCAGAACCTGACTACCACACACCCATATTAAGTAATAGGAAGTAATTACAAATAGAACTCTGGACTGTAACAGACAAGTCAGAGCTAGAGAAGTAACTTTGAAAGTATTAGTTAATTACTGAGTTAGTTTTCTAAATAATCACTTTAAAACACATTCAGAAAAAGGTTTTTGATCTTCTTACACTTGTCACTGTCTTTAGCCAAAATTGAGACAGATCCAGTGTGATAGCAGAAGCTTGACCCCAGCTGCTCAGGAGGCTGAGGTAAGAGGACCACAAGTTCAAGGGAAATATAGGAAATTGAACAAGGATCTGTCTAAAATAAAAATGGCTGAAGATGCTTTTCAGTGGTAGAACATCCTGGGCTCATAATTCAGTTCCTTTAAAAAAAAAAAAAAAAAATTCAGGCAAAATTCTGTTGTTTGTGGACATTTGTGTGTCCTAAGAATCTTTTTGGGCATTTCCAAATCATGTCTTTGTTATATGGTTCTGTTAATCTGTTCAAATACAAAGTACTCTGGAGATTTTATTGTTACTCAAGTTAATCTTTGCTTTGTTTGAGAATTGGGGCTAATGTAATTGATGCTCTCATGTTTTCACAGCCCTTCTGTTACAATGGATGATCTGAAGAACCTTTTCACAGAGGCTGGATGTTCAGTGAAAGCTTTTAAATTCTTTCAGTAAGTCCTTGCTTTCTTTCTTTTTTTTTGGTCTTTCTGAGACAGGGTCTCACTATGCAGTTCAGGCTCACTATGCAGTTCACTTCTGTAGCCCAGGCTGGTCTCGAACTTTCACTGATCCTCCTGCCTCAGCCTCCCAAGTGCTGGGATTACAGGCATGCGCCACCACGCCTGGCTTTTTTTTTTTTTTTTTTTGCGGGACCTGGGTTTGAACTCACAGCCTTGCACTTGCCAGGGAGTCACTTGTGCCACAGAACTATCTCCCCAGCCCCCCTTGCTTTTCAAGAGACACAGTATTTAACATGTTTTGAAATGAAGTCTGCTGCTAGAAGGAAGAAATTTGGAAGCAAAATTAATTCTAAATACTTTTTGTGCTGTTTTTAGGAAAGATCGAAAAATGGCGCTCATTCAGTTAGGATCTGTGGAAGAAGCTATTCAGGCGCTCATTGAACTTCATAATCATGACCTTGGAGAAAACCACCACCTCAGAGTTTCCTTCTCAAAATCTACTATCTGACTTTCTTGTGAATTTTTCTCCTAAAACTGGACCATAATTTCAGTAAAACCTTCAGACATAGACTGAAGCAGCTCAAGACCAACTCTGCCTCTTTCACAAAAAATAACTCTGAATTTAATATTCAAGTATATTAAAAACATGAATATTGCTTTCCCCCTTCCAGTATATGATCAGAAGTTTGTTTTCTTTCTACTCTGGTTTCTATGAAAGTATAGCTGCAGGAAAAATGTGTTTTTGACAATTCCCTGCATTAAATTTTATTTCAAGAGGACAGATTTTATTTTAGTTGGGTTCCAATCAGCCTTATATGACATTTCTAAGCTCCTTTGTACTTCAGGAGATTTGATTATACGGAGTTTTAAAATTACTTGATGTGGGGCCCAGCAGGATGACTCAGTGGTCTAAAGCGCCTGCTTAGGAAAGCTTAGGCGGCTGCAGGGACCGCGGTTCAATCCCCGGCACCACATGCTGCACCAGCCCTGCCCTCAGGGCAGGCTAAGCCGGCCATAAAAATAAATAAATAAATAAAATTACTTGGTGTAAGTAATTTAAATCACAGCTAAGTTTTTAACTTTAAGATTCTGAACTTTGACTCCAGTGTAAAATTATGTTCTTTTAAATTACATCAAATATTTGCCATACATTGATGATTATAAGACATAAACACGAGTTGTATTGCGAGCAGATTTATAATCATGCATGTTTTCTTTCTATGATTTCATTTTTAAGTCAGTGACACTCCTTTGAATAATGCGATGTATTTTTAAGACTATTTGGTACAATGAAGTGTCTCAGCTGTGCCCAGGGAAATTAAGTTAAATCCAACCAGGATATATTAAGATAATCAGAATAACCAGTAATCTTATTAGAAAAATCATGTCATAGATCTCAAAATGATACTTTTTGTTGAGTAATATAAATAAGATACTGGAAAATTTGAAAAAAGTAATCTTACTTATGAACTACTTTTTATAATTGTTTTCAGAAAAAAAGTTTACAGTCTTAATGGAAAATATTCAGGTCTATCATGGTTTGACAGATTTTTTAAAAGTTATTTTTGGTAAGGTCTTCTTTTAGAAAAAAATTAATCTCAAGGGTTTTTTGTACCACTGTACTCTCTAATACTTATTCAGAATAACTGTGTACTTACTTAATTTCTTATTATGTGCCTTATTATGTGCTTAAAATACAGTAAGTTAGAGTTTTATCTAAATATCTTGAAAGCTATATTGTGGGCTTGGTGAGCATTTGTTTTCGCTTTCTTTCTCTGTTTTGGTAAGGATTTTAAAAGTTTTTTCATTGCAATTTTAAGTGGTTTCAATAAGTAATAGTTTTTATTACAATTTTTGGTGCTTTGGTGCAGAGATCGGGTAGGGAAAGGTGAATAGTTCGGGGAATACTCAGTGCACAGGTATAGGCCTTTGCATTGTGACTGGTAGTGGCTGTTGCCAGTTAGCACACACCAATTTGGGGCTGTAGAAAACAATCTCAGTTTCTGGATCTTGTCTAGTCTTTATTGCCCATCAGGATTTGTCTCAGGATTACTTGGTTCTTCTCAGTACTCAAGTGAGGACTTGCTTTTCTTTGTTAATGTAACTTACTGAATGCTCATGTATTCAGGAGTATGAGAAGGTGGATTTTTTTTTTTTTTTTTTTATACTGTTACTTTTTCTGTTTTGGGTTGAATGTAAGAATGACTTTTAATGTTTTAGTGATGATGTAATGTAAAACTATTTCTTTTTAACAAGAAACTGTTGTTGTTATTCCACCAGTGCTTGATCAGATTTTTTAAGCCAAATTTATCTTTTAGCCACCTCTTTTACACTTTTTATGTTCTTTAAGTGGCTCATCTCAAATTTAAAAAGAATATCTCAGTCTTTCTGCTGTATTTCAATCATTAGTTTGAACACAGTTTTTTTAATAAAAGAAATTTTGCAAAGTGTAAAAGATATAAAATCAGAATTGAGCTGGGGGTGGTGGCGCACACCTGTAATTCCCAGCACTTGGGAGGCTCAGGCAGGAGGATCGCTGTGAGTTCGAGACCAGCCTGGGCTACAAAAGTGAGCTCAAGGCTAGCCTGAACTGCATAACAAGACCATGTCTCAAAAAGATAGATAGATAGATAGATAGATAGATAGATAGATAGATAGATAGATAGATAGAATCAGAATTGACTCAACACTGAGCAAAAGTTAATTGGCAAAATAGGAAAGATGCCACCAAGTTGAGACCTTTCAAATGAATAGGCTAAACAGATAGGCACATAATCATTTACCTAATTGGATTTATTTCCCTCTACTTTTGAAATACATTTTTACCTACACAATAAGTAGGGAAAGGGAAAAAAATAATAGGAAACCTCCCCAAATTTAATCTTTTTATCATTTTACACAGGCACTGTTATAATTTTCAGTGTGTATTAAATTGAATTACTTCATTTGCTTTGAGTTGGAAGTTGCTGTGTAACTTATTAATTTATGATTCTCATAACATCCAGCATAAGTGTAGCAAAAGTTACTGATAGCAGAAGGTAAATCATAATAGTTTGAATGTAATTTTGAAGTTGGAGATGGCCTTTAAATCTGAGAGAGAACATTTGAATCCTTTTCAGGGATTTGTGTAGATATGTGTGTGTGCGTGTGTGTGTGTGTTTGCGCTTGTGTGTGTATATATAAATAAGTGTATATACATACACACGTCCTTCCAATGTTGTATATACATATGCACATTACATACATTTTAATTTATTGACAAAGAATAACCAAATTAAGATTTGGAAAAGTGAGATATTCTTGTTTTTAAAGAGCATGTTTGAAGCCATCAGATTGTGTCTGAAATTAGCTGTAGCACATGGATGTTGTCCATATTGAGCTCTTTGCTGTTTGAATTATAAAGGTCTACAGTGTCTGTGTTGGCATAGTTTTTCTAAAAAGATTTAAACATATCAGGGTGGTGGAAAAACTAGATCTGTGTATTTTTATTTTGGCATGCCTTTACTCAATATCTGCTAAGCAATTGTTTATGTTTGCTGTTAATCTGCCATAGTATCTTATTTTTAAGTTTATTTACTTTATTTTAAGAAATATTGGTGTAGCACTTTTTGAAGTATCTTGACTTTTACACAAAGTATATATATTCAGGACTTTTAAAAATAGCAGTACACATTTAATAATAGCAGTCTATGCCAAAATGTTTTGAGATTTGAGTAACATGGATATTAGTAAAAATGTTTTGTGTAAGATACAAGTAGCAAAATGATGTATTATTTTAATTGATAATTTACTGGAGAGTATCAGAATTACTGTGTAGCTCCTACAGAATGCCATAAATTATTTAAACCTAAATATTTTCATCAGTTAATGGTAGCAGTGTTTCATCTTAGTTTGTAGAGCCACAGTGTCTGCCTGCCCAGTTCCTTAGGAGAGCCAGCTTTGGGTCCACCTATCCCCCTACCTTCAGTTGAATGATTACCTGTTATTGTCTCTCTGCCGAGTCTTGTAGAAACTTTTTAAGACTCTTTGTCATCAGATCACTATGTTTATATTTAAATATATTGTTATGAAGTTTCTTTTCTGTTTTCATTAAATATTTTTGGACGAAAACATGACAGACTTGACAGTAGGTGCTGTCTTTTTGACCCAGGTAGGTTACTTAAAAACCCTGATCGCCAAACTATCACTGTCTTAGAAAACCTAACGTGTACTGCTATTTTTAAACCAAAAGAGACAGCGACTGTATGTAAAGCATTTGTTAGCCTTTCCTTTGTCTCAATCTGTTACTAATGAGAATAAAACTGCCAGATTTAAAATAATCTACTTTTGTGCTAAAACAAGTACAATTTAAATTGTACAAAATTTTTGAAATGTAACTCAGCTGTCTTTCACAAGAATTGTGTTGTTATGTGTAAGACTACTTACAGTCTTTTTTCAGAGCAAATTCTAACAGCTAGTTGTGAATTGTTTAAAAAGTAGGAAATTGCTAAAATCCTAATTTGGGGGTTTTTATAAAAAGAGAAAAAAAACAGGACCAAAGTCTATGTGCCTTCTTGAGTAGTCTTAATTGACCTTTTCTTCCTTTTGAGACTAAGGTTCATGGTTTTCAGGAGACATGTACTACATAGATGTAAGAGACTGACTAGTCATACAGGCAAATCATTGTAACTCTATAAATGCATTCTCAGTTACATTTTTGCCTTGACACATAATATTCACTGTAGAGCTTATTCTGGTACAAGAACAGAACTGCTCTAAATGTTTTTGGTAGTCACTTTAGTTTTTGCAACCTGAGGTTTATGTTCCAGAGAACAGGGATATTTGTCTGGTCCAGTGACCTTGGCGACAAAAGTAATGACTGAAAGCTGCTAAGGCAAGCTTAACAGTGCAACAGAGTTTTTTTGTTGTTATTTTTCACTTGTTGGATTTATAAAATATTTGTAATAACAAATATTTAAATAGCTATTTTTTCAGTGTCATTTAAAAATTCACACTGGCATTTTTTTCCCATTTGCATTCATTGTTACTTGGATTGTTTAAAAATTCATCCTTCATCTCAAACGTACTAATTACTAAGATTGTTGACCAGGCAAAATTTTACATCAAAATGTCACCTCATTGCTCTGACCAAAGACTGACTCTTCTGGTTTTAACTCCTCTACCATTTTCCCCAAGCTCCTTTCTGAAAGACCCAGTGCAAAGCGGCCTTTACTTTCTAATTCCTATTGGTGAACAGACTACTTAGAGAAAGTGGGAGTTTAAACATGAACAGGATGGATTAGGATAACAAGTTTGATGGGCATTTTTAGTACTGTATTAAGAAAACAGCACAGCTAGGAGCCTGTGACAATGTCTTATGTTTTATGTGGTCTGTTCATAAAATTCCCTTTTTCAGTTTGTAAGAATGTTCATCTAACAGAAGAAAATGCTGTAAATATTTGTAACAACTTTTTTTTTAACCAGGCCAAAAAAAGAAAAAAAAAAGAAAAAAAAGGTTTTTGGGAACAAGTTGGTTTTATATAAAACATCAATTGTCTTGTATATTTTGATAAGCAGCAGTACCAGCTTTCATTTGTAATATGGTTTGTGGCTTTGAAGAAAAGGATTCTGTGATCGTTGAAGTGAATTATGTTATAAATGCAAAGAGAAGATAAAATATTAAAAGCATATTTTCTAAATGCGTAGTGCATGTTTAATTCAAGCTTCTGTACACTACAGTATATTCCATTTTCTTTCAGTTTGTATATTTGTTATTACTTGATATCTCTAATCTCTTTTCCTAACAGTATAGCATTGTAGCATGCCTTTTAATAAATGTCATAACATCTGTACTCTCTTAAATTTTTCTGTGTTCTTGTATGTACTTTGGGTTTCCTTTGTCTTATCTGTAATTCTAATGATGTCGTATTTTCTTCTTTTTTCTATGGTAATCTTTCTCAGCTTGTCATGAAAAGCACAAACATGTATTCAACTTCAAAAAAAATTAACTACTGCTCCTGTAATTTAGAGATAATTCTTACTTTGAAGAACAAAAAGTGCTTTTTTTTTTTACAAAGTGCTTTTCTAATCTTTTTATAATGCATTTTTTTTTTAGCTCATTCTCCCTTTGGTTATAAATAAATGTTAATATGCATCCTCTTTTTCTTTGTATGGACCTTGTCAAATTAGAGTTGCAACATCATTTTCAATTTAGTTCAATTTTTGGCTTCCCTATAGCATTAGTATAAACACATTTTAAGATATAAAGTGTGGTCCCAAAGTTGAGTTTTGTCCTTTATAGTTAAATTTAACGTAGCTACTGTCTATGCTTTTCCTTAGAGAAATGCTTTATTTCTTGTTTCTTTAAAGAATTACTAGATTGCTGGAGTCTTAAGTGGCTTGCATGCTTTTCATTTTCTTCTTTCCCTTTCCTTTCTTCCTTCATTTTACCTCCTAATCTCTTTCCCCATCTCTCTCTTTGTCCTTCTTAACTATTGACTAGGTAGCCAAGATTGGTCTAGAATTGAAGAACATCCTGCCCTAGTCAGCTTCCCATATTAGAGTTGCAGACAGGCTCCACCACTTCCACCAGTCTTACTTATTTTAAATTTTGTACTCCAGGATCTTACCTTTTTTTTTTTTTTTTTTATGGCCAGCTCAGAGTGCCCTGGGGGTGGGCTGGCACAGCATGTGGTGCTGGGGATCAAATTTAGGTCTCTGTAGTTGCCTAAGCTTGCCTAAGCAGGTACTTTATACCGCTGAACCATCTTGCTGTCCCACTCCAGGATCTCTTAAAAATAGCTTATTTTAGCCGGGCGTGGTGGCTCAGGCCTGTAATCCCAGCACTCGGGAGGCTGAGGCAGGAGGATCGGTGCAAGTTCGAGATCAGCTTGGGCTACAAAAGTGAGCTCAAGGCTAGCCTGAACTGCATAGCGAGACCCTGTCTCAAAAAGACAAAAAAAAAAAAAAAGCTTATTTTTAAGAGAATAAAAATATCAGGTAAAAATTATTAGTTTTCAGGCCATAGACGTAAAATCTCTTAACTCCATAAATGTCACCAGGTAGGTAATGAGTACTTTTATTTTATTTTATTTTTTATTTTGTTTTGCGGGACCAGGGTTTGACCTCACAACCTTTACACTTGCCAGGCAGGCACTTTGACATGGAGCTCTTTCCCTGGCCTCAGTGCCTTTTTTTTTTTTTTAAAGACAAGTTCTCAAAAAGTTTGCCAGACTGGGTTTCAGTCTGCAGCCCTCTTATCTCAGTTTCCCAGAGTACTGGATAACAGGTATCAACACCACACCCAGCTACTACTGGTCCTTCAGCATGAGGTGTTTTTATTAGAAATAACCATGTGGAGCTGGGTGTACTGGTGCACGTCTGTAATCCCAGCACTCAGGAGGCAGAGGTAGAAAGATCCTTGCAAGTTTGACACCAGCGTGGGCTACACAGGCTAGCCTGAACTACATAATGAGACCCTGTCTCAAAAAGGCACATGCACAAAAATAAACACCGTATGGCCAAGTGAGGCTTTTACATATAATTTGATTATCTAGAAAGTATTTTTAGGGTCTGGCGGGATGGCTCAATGGTCTAAAGCACCTGCTTGGGAAAGGTTGGGCAGCTTCAAGGACCACGGTTCGATCCCCAGCAACACATGCTGCACCAGCCCTGCCCTCTGGGCGGGCTGAGCCGGCCATAAAAATGAGTGAATAGACAAAGGTTCTGAAACAAGAGATTAATTAATTAATTAATTAATTAAAAAAAAATTCTTTTAAAAAAAAGCTACATGCCTTTGAGCATTAAGGGACCTAAAAAATCATTTCACTCCATTTTAAGTTGGTTGTGGAGTCTATACCACAGCTCAAATCCTTGCATGCTCTGTATCTATCACATCCAGCTGTCACAGTTCTGTACTACTGAGTGCTGCTGACACTGATTTGAAGGTCTTCAAGGTATTAGGGTATTTAGGTATTCTAAAAACTACCAGTCATTGAGTACATAGAATATCTCTACGGATGGGTAAAAATGCCTACTTCCATAGAATTTGGACTGATAATGGTCACATTATAAACGTAAGTAAACCAAGTTTTAAAAAAATTCATTTCTCATCGTATTATAGGATAGGAATCCAAGAAGGTGTCAGTAGTATTTATTTCTTCCACTGCCTTTATCCTTGGTCTGTAGAACTCCGTTTTCCTTACACCTTCATGTAGTCTTTGCTCTGTGTCTGCGTCCTAATCTCTGCATATAGTGGAGTAGGGCCCACTCTTATGACTAGTTTTTAACCTTAATTACCTCTTAAAATACCCTATCCTCCAGTACAGTGAAATTATAAGTTATCGGAGAAGAGATTTCAACATAGGAATTGGGGTAAGAAGGCTGCACCATTCACCCTATGCCCATTTTAATATAGGTTATTCCATTTACCAAATACTGACTGACCATGCCAACAGGTAAGCTAGGTTCTGGGAAAACTACAGGATTAAGGACAAGGTGATTTACCTTTTAGGTTTGTAATGTACTAGAAATATTGTCACACTCTATCCATAAATCAAGTAACTCTTGCCTTTAGTAGGAGACCTCCAGAAATGGATCATGAAGTCTATTTTAATAAAAATAAACTATCGTATGATTAGTTATTACCTAGAAGTACATCCTTACAATAAATAGATGCTTAGACACCATCACTTGAAGAAAGTACTCTGTACAGTTTTTTCTTTGTAGTACTAGAGACTGAACCCAAGGCTGTGTATACCTGAGGCAAGCACTGTACCACTGAGTTATATATAATATATATTGTATTAATATATCCGATATATTAATATATATTATAATATATTATGTATTCGTTGGGATATGGCTGCCTTTGTTCAAGATCACATCCTCCAGATCCTTCTATATAGTCACAGAGTTTTAAGACATTTTGTGTTTATCTACATTATAAACTATTATCTCTAGTAATGCCTTTTTCCCAAAAATGTACTTTGTCTAACATTGATAGTCTGTATTTTTTTTCCTTTCTAGGTTAGAAAGGTTACCACAGTGCCCAATTTTTGATGTCCAGTATTTGCTGATGAGTGAATGGGACTGGGTTAGGTATTACATTAGGAGAGTTAAAATCCCTGGCACCACATGCTGTTCCCCTGGGCACACTGAGCTGGCCATGGAGACTGGGTGTGGTGATGCACACCTGTAATCCCAGTGCTCAGGAGGCTGAGACAAGAGGATCACTATGAGTCTCTCCGAGCTATGTTGTGAGACCCTGTGCAAAATACATTTAAAAAACTTGTCATAATTCATATCATTGCTATTTTAATCTGTAATGGAAAATTGTCACTATTACAATTTTCTTTCTTTTTTTATTATTAGTACAGGATCTACAGAGCCTCACTAAGCAAATTGAACTCGTAGTGATCTGCCTGTGTACAGTCTCCCACAAGCTGGGATTACAAGTGCGCGCCAGCATGCCCAGTCTCTGATCACTGTTTCAGCATGCCTTGGGAGTGGGGCCAGCTCAGACTGTTACAAATTTCTACAACGATTTATGCTAAAGTGCTAAAATTCTAGGAACAATTTTGCAAAATCAGCTGTAGGACAGAGCCATTAGATTTCAATGTAAGATTCTCAACACTGCTAGTATAAAGAAAGTAAAATTAACCAGAAAAAGTTAATGACTTCCGTGCACCATAAAGATTTGCTATCTGCTTCTGACTATATGTCAAAAAATCATAGCTCAGATGACATAAAAGCCCAATGGTTCTGTTGGAATAAATTGTGCTAATATGCACCTTTGTCATTCTGTGCTTAAGGCTGAAGAATTAATGTTGCTCTTTTTTTGTTTTGTTTTTTTAGATGGTCTCACTGTGTCGTTGGGCTGTCCTTGAATTCACTTTGTTATCCCAGGCTGATCTTGAACTCACAGTGATCCTTCTACCTCAGTCTCTTGAGTACTGGGCTTCTCACAGGGTTGCATCTCCACACCCAGCAGTCTGTTGCATTCTTGATTTTACAGAGTACACGTGTCAGATTCTAACCTAGAAAGGGAAAAAAAACTGATACTGACTATGAATGTTAGACAAACTACATTTTCAGGCAAAAGGCATTACTAGAGATAAGTAATAGAATAGTTTATAATGTTGCAGATACACACAAAATGTCGTAGAACTCCATGACTACATGGAAGAATATGGAGAATGTGATCTTGAGCAAGGACAGCTATACCCTAAAGAATACATAATTTTATTTAAATCCAGTTCAGAAACAAGGCAGTTAATTGAAAAGGAAGTATTTGTAAATGGGCATAAGGAGAGATTTCTGCTACTTGGTTAGTAGTTTATCAGTCCTTGTGCCAGTTACCCAGGAATTAGTATTGAGGTTTTATATGTTTGGAATTTGTTTACGTGTATGTTTTATTTAACAAGATTTTAAGTAATTATTGTAAGTATCAAGGGGCTATAAACCAGTTCCCATGGTTCTTTTTTTTTTTTTTAATTTTATTTATTTAATTATTTTTCTTGTTTCAGAATCTTTATTTGTTTATTCACTCATTTTTTATGGCCGGCTCAGCCCGCCCTGAGGGCAGGGCTGACACAGCATGTGGAGCCGGGAATCGAACCGCGGTCCCTGAAGCTGCCAAAGCTTTTCCAAGCAGGCGCTTTAGACCACTGAGCCATCCCACCAGGCCCCTCCCATGGTTCTTAATATGGCATTATCCTACTCACTAAGACCTTCTAAAGAAACCGAGAAATATACCAAAGATTGAGTTTTATGATCAAAGTCTCCTTAGTGTATATACCTGTATTGCATTTCTCTGACTGTGGTATGACTATAAGGAAAATAGTTCACTGCTGAGACAGAAAACGTGGCATTCTGCCTCACTAGATTTCTACTTCATATTGCAGTTGGTTTTGCTGTCATAAGCCTGACATGGAATATTTGCTGTCCAACCCTTAATTTCTAATAAGCCAGAAAACACTAATTCAAACAATTCAAGAGACTATATAAAAGACTTGAACTTGTCACTAAGATTCTCTTTCTTGTATTCCTATCTTTTTAAAAAAGTATATATATATCCATTTGCTATATTTAGCATACATATATATCATGGCTTTTGTAATGTGTGCTCCAATAAACAAGTATCTATATACTCCTATAGTATCCTGGTAGCTGCTCACTTGACTTGAATTTCTTCAGATACATACCAAGGAATGGTATAGCAAGGTTATGCAGTAGTTTTAGTTTTTGATCAATCTTACTGATTTACCTAGTGGCTATAGTAATTTATATTACCACCAGCAGTATAGAAGAATGTCCCTCAACATCATCATCGTAGCCATTATGACTGGTGTGAGATGGAATCTGTCATTTGGATTTATATTTCCCTAATGGCTAAAAATGTTGCCACTTTTTCATATGCTTTTTGGCCATTTATACTGAAAAGTATCTGTTCAATTCATTTTCCCATTTATTAAATGAGCTATTTGGGCTTTTTTATTTTAGTGGGATTTTCCCCCTCTTTATATATCCTTAGTATTAATTCTAATGCTAAGGTTGGAGTTGTGCCTGGCAAAGATTTCCTCCATTCTGTATGTAGGCTGTCTCCACTGTTGATTCCTTTGCTGTGTGGAAACATTTTAATATAATGTAGTCCCATTTGTTGGTTCCTGCCCTATTTATTTATTTATTTATTTATTTATTTATTTATTTATTTATTTATTTTTGAGACAGTCTCGCTGTGCAGTTCAGGCTGACCTTGAGCTCACTTTTGTAGCTCAGGCTGGTCTCAAACTCATACTGATCCTCTTGCCTCAGCCTCTCAAGTGCTAGGATTACAGGCGTGCACCACCACATCTGGTACTTGCTCTTATTTTACTGTTCTATTGAAATTGTATTCAGAGAATCTTGTGGCCATTGTATGTATTTTTTCTTCTTGGTATCAGCGATTGAACTTGGAATCTTGTGCTGGCCAGGCAGGCACTTAAGCCAGTGAGCTATACATCTCTGGCCCTTGTGGCTATAATTTTTAAGTATCTTCCTGTGTTTTCAAAGTTTCAGGTCTTATACTGAGATCTTCCTTCCATTTTTTTTTTTAATTTAATTTAATTTTATTTTATTTATTTATTTATTTATTTATTTATTTATTTATTTATTTTTTGCTGTGCAGGATAACAGGAATCTAGTTTTGAGATGTGTGTGTATAGTTTTCCCAGCACCATGTATTTAAAGAGGCTTTCTCCAGCATATGGCTTTTGTCAGTAATTAAATGACTATAGTTGTGTGAATTTGTTTGATTTCTATTCTACCAGTCCATGTGTCCATTTTTGTGCCTATAACATTTAGTTTTCTATTATTTTCATAACATGGATATATATTTTTAACAGTGGCAAAGTGTTTTCCATTTATTAAAGGTTGGAAAGGAACAGGCTCTGCAGAGCAAGTTTGGACTACAATGAAGTTCATGCTATAGCATGAACTACCATGGAGAGACGTAGCCTATTTTTATAGTATGTTTTGAAATCAGGTATTGGGCCGACCAGATAGCTCAGTGAATTAAAGCACCTGCTTAGGCAGACACAGGGACTGTGGTTTAATCCCTGGCATGTCTTGCTGGCCCCAACCCCAAGGCACACTGAGGGGGACTGAGACAGGGCATGGTAGCACATGCCTGTAATCCCAGTGCCTGGGAGGCTGAAAACAGGAGGATCATTACAAGTCCCATCTGTGTAGTGAGATCCTGTAGGCCCTGTACTAAATACATAAAAAAATAAGACAAATTTGAAATCAGGTATTGTGAAGGTAGAATTGCTGTTTCATCTTTTCTTTTTTTTTTTTTTTATTTGAGACAGTATCACAATATGTAGTCCAGGCCCTGAGCTCACTGTATGGCCCAGACTAGCCTAAAACTATTTGTGATCTCCTGTGAAGCTGCCTCAACTTCCTAAGTGCTGGGATTACAAGTGTGAGCCACTATTCCCTCCTATTTTGCCACTACCTAACCTTAACCTTTGGCTCATTCCCTCATAATTAGGAGTGGCTGCCCTGGTACCTGATAATACAGGCACATTCAAGAAAGAGCACGGATACTGCCAGTTGTGTCTATGAGAGTCCACAGGAAGTCATTAGGTTTTTCTTAATTATGTTAGTTGACTTTCCATTATAACATGGCTGAGAAGAACTTTTGACTCAGGTTTGGCAATTTCAGTCCATGTTCAAATGGCCCCATCACTTGGGGGCAAAACATCATGACATCAGACTTCCCACAAGCACCCCAAAAAAGGTTCATCACCTAGGGAACCATTAACACAGAGACATTGGGGAACATTCTAGATAGAACACAAGCTCACTGACTAGGACTACTTTATGTGGCCATCTAGCTGCAAGAGGCCAGGAATGTGTAGTTTTCCATCCTCTGCGTTGGATATATGAAACAGCAAAGGAGATTTGGAAAGGCTGCGGAGAGGTCAGCCCAAAGGGAGTGACACTGAGTAAAGGAGGTGCTGCTGGCACAAAAGAACCCTGGCCATGGCTAGATTCCTTATGCTACTAGGATCCTCTTAGCACTATTTTTTCCGCTTAAATTTGCTTTCCTCCGTTTTTTAATTTTTTTAGATAAGATCTCATTGTGTAGCTCAGGCCGGCCTCAAACTAGCTGCGCTCTTCCTGTCAGCCTCCCAAATGCTGGGGTTGTAGGTGTGTGCCACCACATCCTCTTCTCTTTCTTACTCTTTGATAAACACAAATAATCATACATCCCTTTGGGTCATTAGAAGTTTCAGATAATGTAAATATCATGGCTAGACACAAGCAATGATGATTTATTGAGAACAGATATTTGGAGGTTTTAGAAGCATGTGATTTTCAACCTTCCTACTGGGGTGTCAGCTAATGTGAGCGTGGAGAGCTCTGGCTCATTGAAAGCCTCAGGTCGTGTGGAAGGCAGAGCATTTTTAAAGCCACACCCGCTCCCCCTATTTGCATACCTGAGGGGCAGACAAATCAGCTTAGCAAAATGTCCGTCATGGAAATGGTAGAATGACACACAGAAGCTCTTCTCTTCTCGAATCACTTTAACCTGTCTTGAAGATTTTTCCTGCGTAGACTGTGTATCAGGGAGCGCTTTCCCCTGGAGTCTGACAAAGGACATTTGAGTCTAACCTGACACAGAAAGTTAGATTGCAGATGGGTGGATGAGGTTGGAATTTGTTTTTCTTGGTCATCAACTTCAAAATCTTTCTAGCATCATTAAAATGAGGAAATGAAAAGACATTTTAATATGAACTTGAATTCTGAGATGGATTTGTGTTCTGAATGTTGAGAGGAGCAAGGTTGATAGTTGAGTCTGTATTTCAGGTTAGTTTTCAGAGTCAAGTCTATATGCCAAACAAAACAACCTCAATTGCAAATTAACCTTTTGATAAGCTTGAAAACATTACCCTTATCCCTAAATAGAGTAGATGTAGCCAAGTGACTATTTCTTTGGCCACCCACACATTAATAGTATGAGGTTGAAATTTTTGCTTATTTGACCTTGGCATTCAGACATTCATAAAAACAGGCAAATAAATCTGGTGTTGTTACCTTGCCTTCTGATGGCCTTGAGCAAGCTACTAGGAAGCCTAAAACAGCCTCATCAACTCTATGTCCTTTTTCTCCTCTTTTCCTCCTATGTTCAAGTTCTCATCCCTTCTTCCTTCTTAGGCATTTCACTATATCTGCTCTGTCAGTGCTGTTGGCTCAATGACATTAAAAGGTTGGATGGACCTTTTCCTTTTTCTTGTCTTTGTCTCTGTTTTTCTTTCTTTCTTTCTCTTTTTTTTTTTTTTTTTTTTTGCGGGACTAGTGCTCAAACTCACGACCTTGCACTTGCCAGACAGGCACTTGTGCCACGGAGCTATCTCCCTAGCCCCTGTCTCTGTTTTTCTATCTCTGTCTGCTGCTCACCCAAATCACACCACGGAGCTACACTCCAAGTCCTTTTTAATTCCATTCTCAATTTTTAAAAATTTCGTTTTAATCTTTTATTTATTTGGTATAGGGACTCACTATGCAGCTTGGACTTATAGTGATCCTCCTGTCTCAGCCTCCCCAGTGCTGGGATTACAGGCGTGCACCACCATGCCTGGTTTCAGTGGCCAGCATGACACCAGAGATCAAACTCAGTTCTGTGGAGACACTTAGGCACTTAAACCCCTGAGCTATCTCCCTAACTCAATATTTTTGTTTTTTGAGATTGGATCTAAACTATGTAGCTCAGGCTGACCTCAAACTCTCAGTCCTCCTGCCACAGCCTCCCCAGTGCTAGGATTACAGGCACAGGCCACCCACTGAGAACTCTTCCCTGCTCATGGGATCAAAGTTCTAATAAAGGATAACTTCAAGCAGCATTTAAGAGCTTATTCTCCCTTACTCTCTCAGTCTTGCTTTGTCCTAGCTCCAGAACTGATAGAAAATACTTTTTATTTTGAGAAAAGATCTTGCCACGTAGTTTGGGCTGTCCTTAAACTTGCTGTGGAGCCCAGGCTGGCCTCATGATTCTCCTGCCTCAGCCTCCTTACCTCTAGGATTACAGGCATGTGTCACCTCTGCAGCTAGCTCCAAGTCTTTGTCCTTTATGTATTGCTCAGTTTCAGGTATGATAGCCGCACAAAACACCAAGCCAGTCACCTCTTCATTGTCTAGTCCTTGCTCTTCCAACTCCAGTGTTGTCCTATGCCTCGTAGCCTTTTAGATATGCTCAAGTTTTTTTCATCTCAAATCAAAGAAACAGGCTGGGCAGGTGCAACCCTCAGTATCATATGGCTGGGGGGGGGTGTCCAGAGAAATAGAATCTCCAGTTCTTTGTCTACTTGTCTCTTTCATCTCCTTAATAGCCCAGTTTCTGAAGAGAGATGATTCTGCATCTTCCTACATGCATCAATGTCCCCAACTTTTTTTTTTTTTTGCTATGTTGTAGAAACACAAAATCAGAACTTGCTTTAAAATAAAAGCCTACAGTACCCTTAAAACAAAGTTGCTTTGTATTTGCAGTAGAAATCATAGCCCAGATGGTACTGAACATGCAATGGTGGCAGCAACCTTTGGCTGATGAATAAGCCCTGGGTGACACCTTGGTTCTGTGGTTCTGAATACTTTCTCCTCTCCTCAGGTCCTCCATAAGCCAGCAAGCCTGGCAGGTCACATTTTGAATCAATGTATTTTATAGTAGAAAAAAAATTAAGCCGGACGTGGTGGCTCACGCCTGTAATCCCAGCACTTGGGAGGCTGAGGCAGGAGGATTGGTGCGAGTTCGAGACCAGCCTGGGCTACAAAAGTGAGCGCAGGGCCAGCCTCAACTGCATAGCGAGACCCTGTCTCAAAAAGACAAAAATAAATAAGTAAATAAAAATTAATAAAATATTTTCTGTGCTGTTCCCCAATCTGAAAATCAGATCTATGTTCTTTCCCATACCCTGAATGAGAATCACTGAGATAGCTAGACAACAGTCAGAGAAATAATATTCCTTCTTTCTGAGTAGACCATGAATCCAACTAGCCTTTCTGATCCGCAATAATGGCATCCCCAGGATGTATAGGCAAGTAGAACACAAACACAGCCTTGCAGTTAGGGCCTCTGAATGCCAGGTGACCTTTTTTTTTTTTCTTACAGTGGAAATGTCACTATCATGTTTCCCTTCTAATTTGTCATCACCTGCAGTCTCTCTCTTCTGATTACAAGCACCATACAAACAACACAGCTACAAGTACTTGAATTTTCTAAGACTACAGACCTGCTTTCAGGGAGGTCATTCTCTAAGGAACAGGAAAGCTAATACCTAGGAAGGTAACAGCTATGGTATAACCAAGACAATTAGATATCTTTAGGTTGAAACAATTTTGAAGATAATTCCTGGCTCTAAACTTAAAAAATTATTGATCATTCAGTACACTGGAAAACAGCTGAAGTACTAAGTTCCTATGGTCACAAAGTCAAACAAGGCTGTTGTGCCCTTGTTAGTGGGAGAAAGATAACTAAGAGACAGGTGTTAATAAGAGGAGCACAATATAAGGAGGGGGAGCCAGAGAGGAGTCTGGAAAGGGGTCTTGAAGAATAGCTTAGATGGATCGAGGTGACACTGGTAACAGGTGATTATAGGACCCACAGCTTCCTGGCAGTGAAAGTGCCTTGCTCTGAGTGGAGGCACCGTTCTCTGCCTTGAAACTCTACCATCTAGCACAGCCTCCAAGTTCTCAGCAGGGAAGAAAGCAGAGGCTCTTAGGTATCCCCATTTTAACACCTTGTCCAGGTAGTGACTAATGTCTCTTCTGCCTGAGGTCCACTAGCTAGAATTATAGACAGAAGCAGATGTTTGGTGAGCATCTCAACAATGCAGGTTGGAATTGGCCTGGAAGAGGAGTTGGAGGGCGACCCAATATGTCAAGAGAGAAAAATAAAGACTCTCAGGAAGTTTGGGCAACAGCAATGAGTAGACAGTAGCAGTGATGGACCTCACGTCTCACCCACTGGGGATGAGAAGGGTAAACGAACACACCTCACCTCTACAAAATTCAAAGATGATGGATTTTACTCATTGCTGCACATGTGTGGGTGTTTTATAGAGAAGCCAGAGACGTTTGGCTGGATGAAAAGATAAGTTATAAAATATGATGATTTGAGGTCCCCCATGCTGCTCAGGGCCACCATGAAGCAGCCTGGCTCCACCACAGGCCTCCTGCCATGATACCCTGCTTCACCACAGGCCCAAAAGCAATGGAGCCAGGTGACCCTGGACAGAAATGTCTGAAATGCTGAGTCAAAGCAAACCTGTTCTCTAGGGCCAGCAAGATGGCTCAGTGGTCTAAAGTGCCTGCTTAGGCAATCTTAGGCAACCACAGGGACCACAGTTTGATCCCTGGCACCACATGCTGCACCAGCCCCACCCCCAGGGCAGGCTGAGCTGGCCATAATATATTTTAAATATATATATATATATATATATATATATATATATATATATATATATATATTTCATATAGATATTTCATATAGATATTTCATATATATATGAAAAGCAAACCTCTCCTCTTTGTGAGGGATTTGTCTCAGATATTTCATAAGTAAGGCTACCAGGTGTGGTGGTGCACACCTGTAATCCCAGCACTTGGGAGGCTGAGGCAGGAGGATTGCTGTGAGTTCGAGACCAGCCTGGGCTACAAAAGTGAGCTCAAGGCCAGCCTGAACTGCATAGCAAGACCTTGTCTCAAAAAGCCAAAAAAAAAAAAAAAAAAAAAAAAAAAAAAAAAAAAAAAAAAAAAAAAAAAAAAAAAAGGGTAAGGCTAGCTCAGCTCACTCTCTGGGATTGGGGCATCACTAGCAGGTAGTGATTTAGCTCTCATCAGGGCTTCTTTTAGCTCTATTCCTGACACAGAGCCCCTGTAGACATTCAGCAGATTCATTTGGGGGTGTTTCTGGTCTATGGACCCAGCTCTCTCACTCTCAGAATCATCAGAGCAGAGTAGTCAAAAGCATCAGTTCAGGGCTTCAGCTGTCCAGGTGTGAACACAGGTTCTGTAGCTTAATGGTGAAATACAGAACATTCATTTTTCTTCTTGTCATTTGGTTTTCTCATCTGACATAGGTTAATAATGGCTAATAAGTGATCAAAGAGATGAATGAGTTAAGTAATGTGTAAGGCGAGCCAGGTACAGACAGTGGTGCATGCTTGTAATCCCAGCACTCAACAGGATGAAGAAGGAGGATCACAAGTTTGAGGTCACCACAGGCTACATAGGATGAGCATGGAAAGGAGAGGGAGAGTGCAGAGAGCGTGCCTTCTAGCAGTCTTCATTACTTTGGCATAGGCTAGTTTTCTTTGCCCCAGATCTTGGTTTTCTGGGACCAAATATGAACCTGATAGCAACACAGAAAGCTCTGTTTTCCTTTAGTAAGATTTAACCCATTGTATTAGCAGCTAGGAGATGTGTTTAGAATGGCCCAGTCTCAAGGGTCGGTGGTGCTATGCAGGAAGGACATTGCTCCACATCATCTGCCCACGCCATTACTGCCTGGCCCTAGTGGTCTCTTGAGGAGATGGACTCCTGGGAGCACAGAGTTATGAACAAAGCACAGAGGTGTCTGTAAGGGGTGAGGACAGGGCTTACTTTTTCTATAATCTTGAATCTGTAGCTTAGATAAGGCTTATCTTGGCATGGCCAGTGGATCCAAAATGACTGCTGCTAGATAAAATATAGGAACCTATATTTTGTTCTATTAAGTTTGAACTTCAGAAACACAGTGCTTGCTTTATTGCAATAATAAATGCTAACTACCCTGTAGCTGTTGGAGAAAATACAAAGCTGCTGGTTTGACCAGGGTCCCAGTTTCAGCACCGATGGTCCTGTAGGACCTTTGCCCAGGGCCAAAGCCACTACACACCTGGCTTGGAAGCTGACTTGGGCTTGCAAGGGCCACAGCTAATCCAACTTGGTGAGCTGCAGGAAGAGGGAGGAGATTTTCAGGTAGGGAGGCTGTGATGTCCTGGGAGTCACCAAATCTGACCTAGAATGGGGCCTGATACTGTTCTGGAACTGCAACTTTCTCACAGACTGCTGCATGATATGGGGACCATCTTCCCTGCTCCAGCACCTGGCCCCACAACCCAGGGCACAAGTCCAGGGTACCACTGGCCAACCCACTGGGGGTAACAAGGGTAAATGAACATAACTTGCCTATACAAAATGAAAAGATGATGGGATTTAATCATTGTTGCACATGTCTCAGTGTTTTTTAGAGAAGCCAGAGATGTTTGGATGGCTGAAAAGGTAAGTTATAAAATGTAAAGTTTTACTGGTGGCCCACTGCAATTGCAAAACATTTGACTGTATATATAT
>PVJA010018446.1:0-39987 GCA_004027025.1 Myocastor coypus | reverse complement strand
GCCCAGAACTGAGAGCACAAACACCTTCTGTGTCTCTTAGCTTTGGTCTAGCTGTCAGAACGAGGCACTGTGTGGTTTTTGGAGAACCAGTTTACTCTTTTTTGTCCTTTGGCCTTCAAGGCTCTTTTCAAGGAATTTTTCTTCTCCACCACCTTTCTCAATATTAGGGACAGAACTAGTTAGCAGTACTACTAGGTACCCATCTAGAAAGGGAAGCATAAAAGCTCAGTTACTGTGGACTGAGTGCTACTGCAGTCCCTTCAGAAGAATTCACTTAATCCTTACACAAACCCTGTAGCAAATCAGCTAACCTCGGCCGACCAGATAGCTCAGCCGATTGAAATGTCCCCTGAGGCAGATGCAGGGACCAGGGTTTAATCCCTGGCAGGTTGTGCTGGCCCTGCCCCCAGGGGACACCGAAACAGCAACTGAGACTGGGTGTGGTGGTGCCTGCCTATAATCCCAGTACTTGGGAGGCTGAAAACAGAAGAATCACTATGACTCTGATCCACGTAGTAAGACCTTGTCCTAAACACATATAAGAAAACAAAAACAGCTAAGTTCTTTCTGCAAGTAGTTGCAAAACCAGAATTCCAATGGCTGACAGCACCTGAAATGAAGAACTCAGACTGGTCAGAAGGGACATGAAGCGGAAGCCACTGTGTGCCCAGGTGAGAGCGGAGGGAAGCTCAGTCCTTACCTCTCCTGCCCTGCATGTCACGCTTCTCCAGGGGACAACATTTTGTCTCTTGGGAACTGGTGAGATCAGGAGTTATAAGAAAAATTTCAGATCCTGGGATTTTAAGTCTCAGGTACAAGTATTTCTTTTTTTTCTTTTTTCCAGAACTGGGGATTGAACTCAGGCCCTTGCGCTTGCCAGGCAAGCACTTGTTCTACTGAGCTATATCCCCAGACCCCAGAATTTCCTTTTTTATTCATGCTCAAAGGAAAACACCAGGCTGGCTGGTGGGCATTGCTTGCTGCTCGTTAGCAAGTGTCCTTTCTCAGAAGTTCCAGGTCCATAGAAGGCCAGCCGGAACAAAAGCTTTTCTGTATTTAGGACATCGATCCTGATGGCACATCCTTTGTTTGTTGCTTTCATTGTTTTAAATTTTATTAATTTTAATAAGAAAATAACAATGAGACAGTTTTGAAACACGTTAATGGAATAGCCACAATAATTAATTCAATGTGTATTGTTGTCTTCATAGTAGTTGTTCAGAGTACAAGATGCAGACATGATAACTTTTCTAAACACTATCGGTACAAATCTTTCTTCTGATTGAACTAAGAGAAAATAGTTGTATGTATAGTCCAATAGTCCATAATAGTAGTGGGTTATCAGCAGAACTGGCAGTGTCAGAAGCTGTTGACTTGAGCCTTTTACCTGTGCCTGAAGTCGCCAAGCCCTGCGTCAAGGACTCCAGCAAAGTCATTGCTAGCACCTTACTCTGCACATGAGAGCTAACTGCTACACCCTACCTGGAACCAGTCATAGCTGCTTGTTACCAAAGTGAGGGCCAGTCTCGTGCAGAAGAGTGCAGGTCACTATTCTCCTGCTCCTACCCCTTAAGGGCAGGTAAGACAAGGGCAGGCTCACTGAGGCTGGAATTCTTTGCTTCCATTCAGGTCTGATTTTCAGGAAAGCACAGTAGCTTGGTATGCTGTAGACAGCACTAAGGGTTTTCCTGGTGAGTACGGTGTCTCCAGGAAGAACAGTTTTCTTTTCTTTTCTTTTCTTTTCTTTTCTTTTCTTTTCTTTTCTTTTCTTTTCCTTTCCTTTTCTTTTCTTTTCTTTTCTTTTCTTTTTATTCTCAATACTGGCGATTGAACTGAGGACCTTGAAGTTGCCAGTGAGACACTTACGCCACTGAGCTGTCTCCCTGGCCCAAAACAAAGGGTTTCTTCCTGGCTTCAGGGACATCTGTGTGTCTCTATCCTAAAAGTTCTTCTAAGCCAAGTCACAGCCATGTCCTCAGCTGACCTAGGCTCAGAAAATATCTTCATAGAAATAATGTTCAAGCAATAGTTCATCCTCTGCATGTCTCTGACAACTAACACCCCCAATTCCTTAAAAATATCCGCAGCAAATAATATTCCCAAGCAGTTACTGGGACAGCTGACAGGAACAGGGATGTATTGACTCTTCTCCTTACCCAGGTCCAGCTAGGAACCTCTGGGAAGAAGGGCTGCCGTACCAGAACCAAGATTTCGCTGAGCCTGTTGAGGTCCTGGCTGGATTTCCCCGTGTTCATGTCCATGTGGCTGCTGTAGAACCTCTGTCACTGTTCACCACTGGCATAGGAGCCCCGGGAATGGAAGAACAAGACTAGAAAGGACACAGGCTAGTGCAGAGAGCATGGAAAGACTCAACACCATCCATGCACAGGAGGACCGTGGTGGATTGCTAACTGGTGGTCAGCTTGCTACACCCAGCTGAATTAAACTAACATGGTGCTGGGAGTGGGGGCGCCTACCTGAGGTTTGTTGCCAGCAACATAAAGGCAGAACAGGAAAAGCTGCCAGAACGCTGTTAGGGTTGCTGTTCCAAGAAGTCATTGGAGCTGTAGGAAGCTGCTGGTTCTTTGGGGCTGTTCTGCTGCAGGACCTTGTCATGCTGGCTTTCCATCACAGGCTCATCAGCATCCTGATACAGACTTTCAAGGAACACTGCTGTGGGCTCCAGACCTTGAACTGAATTCTTCAGTCTCCACTCTGCACACGTCCTCTGCACACTTCCTCATCTGACTCTGTGGCTCGACAGTGCATGCCAATCTTGAAATTTCTTGTATATTTATACGTCTTGTGTTTTACCTGTACCTCTACTAAAACCCTGAATGATACACCTATGTCTTCCTTGCTTCCTTTTCTCCATTTGAGTCCTTCTAGGACAGCTTTCGTACTTAAATAGAAGTCTTTGTCACTCACCGAAATCTCTCTAAGCTACCAGGAATTAACAAAATGTGAGCACTTCCTAAGGGAACTTTGCTTTTCATAACCAAGAACAGAGGAGGAAAATCTCCCTCATATTTGCAAAGATCCTGCAATGAGTCTCCAAGGAATCTCACAGTGGTAGATGGGAAAATAAGTCCACAGGACTTCAGGGGATGTGCTGTTCCCTCAGCAGTAGGAACGCAGAGGGGCGGGGAGTGAGTCCATCATAGGTCATTTGTGGGCCTACCCACAGGGGTGCGTGCGCATGCGCGTGCACGCATGAGTGTGCATAAGGTAAGTAAAATATTTGAATACTTATGTATTGAAAATCACCACCTGTGGCCTTGGGTAGGCTGATCAGCAAAGCAGCTGGTTAGCCGAGTGGTTTCCCAGAGGACGGTATGGGACACTAACTGCCTGGATCGTATCCTTTTGCAGTGTAACAAACCATGCAAACCAAGCAGGCTGAAACAGCATCCACTTGTCACCTCGCAGCTCTGTGTGACAGAGGTCCAGGTCCATGTGGCTGGGTTCCCTCTGGGCCTCTTACGATGAAACCAAGGCATCAGCTGGCTGCCTTCTCAGCTGGAGAGTAGCGCCTCTCTCCAGCCCGTGGCTGTTACTGATGGAATTCAGCTCCTTGCGCCACTGCACCAAAGACCATTTTCCTTGGTGGCCAGCACTGAAGGGTGGCTCTCTGCTCCTGCAGTTCAAAGCCAGAGACAAACATTAGCCAAACCCTCTTGTCCTTCTCAGCCCCTGACCTCAATTTTCTTTTCTACAAGCTCTGTGTTTCAGTGGATGATGGGCCTAGGTTGGGTCCCACCTACTTCAATAATTTCTCTTTTGTCAAATAATGTCCCATACCCACGGCAGTATAATATCATCACAGCCTTCTTTTTTAGAGAGAAAAGGAACAAAAGATGAACATAACAAAGAGCCAGTTTCAAAATATGTTATTGGGACGTTACAACAGTTGATGTATTGGTCTTCATAGTCATAGGTTCTATTCCTGCTTAAATAGGTAGGAATGTTCTGTGGATAAAAATCACGGAGGCCTGGGGGAGAGCTCAGCATCTAAGTGCTTGCTGGCAAGCACAAGGACTGGGGTTCCATCCCCGGTACTGCATGCTATGCTGGCCCTCGCCTTGCTGGCCACTGCAACTGGGCATGGGGGCGCACACCTGTAATCCCAGCCCTGGGGAGGCTGAGACAGAAGGATCACTGTGAGACCGAGCTGCGTAGCAAGACCCTGTGCCAAGCCACTAATAACTCAATCAAAGATCTTTTTTTAAAAAGCCATCAAGGACCAAGCTTAGCACTCTGCCTACCAGATACAGCAAAGCAAGCAGGTTGTGGTAAGGGTACGGGAAGCATCCTGCTGGAGCAGGAGTTGAAGTCCATTCTGCTGTGGATGTCAGAGGTGTCCCTGGGAAGCCAATGGGCATCCTCGCCGCCACGCTCAGTGGCCAATGGGCGTCCTCGCCGGCACGCTCAGTGGCCAATGGGCATCCTCGCCGGCATGCTCAGTGGCCAATGGGCATCCTCATCGGCACACTCAGTGGCCAATAGACATCCTCGCCGGCATGCTCAATGGCCAATAGACATCCTCATTGGCATACTCAGTGGACAGGCCTCCCTCCCGCACGACGTCAGCGCACAGGAGAAGCTAGCATGCAGCCCACAGGAGGGTGATGCCCTGTGATGCTTCTGTAGGAACCCTTTAGGAAAAGAAATAATTAGAACAGAACACATGCAGTTCACAAAATATATACAGGAAGAACAGACAAGTGCTTGGAACGTGAAAACACGGAAAGTCATATTTACCTCCAACTTGTATACAAAGGTATGTGCAGTTTGACAACAGTTTCTATAACTATTTAAAAGCAAAACAGGAGAAGGAGAGCAGAAGGAAAGGTAGTAGACCCAGTTCTCCTGCTGTTCGAATTGGAGCGGCACTGTTAGCCTTTGCCAGAGGCAGTTGGGCTCAGGAGGTCTGACTAGGGCTGTTGAAGAATAAGGGACAACACAGAATGCATGAAATACAGCAGAGAGCAATTCGAAAAGGAGGTGTACTAAGTCTGTTGGGAGGGTCGACACAGGAAAAGAATTCCTGAAGCAGGAGAGGGTTGGTATGTCACATTGTTTTCAAGCCGGGTTTTGCCAACATGTCTGAAAAGCACACGGAGTAGAGAAACTGAGTTCTAAGTATTGGACGTGAGCACGGGGTTCAAAGTCAGGGAGACGGTAGCCCCACTGAGTGAAACTCTGCTTCCACATGGCTTAAATGAAGCCACATGTGCATCTGAGAATGGAGGGGAACCTTCACTGAAATAATTGATGATTAACCCAGAGGCTGAAAACTATACTGAAATTAGACTCGGAAAGCATTGTAGCAAAATTAGTGGTGGAGCTAGTGCTCTGGCTAGCCGGGCGCCTGGCGAGGTCTAAGCTCTTTATTTGTTGACTCATTTTGGTAGAGGGGAATGAAACCCCCACCCTGAAAGGTACCTGGGAAGAGCTTGTATTCTCTAAAACTAAAGAATTTTAGGAACAAATGGAGGTCAAGAGCACAATATGCTTATTGGGGAAAATAAAGCTTCTGTCTCAGAGAGAGACAGAAGAGGGTCTGAGCAGCTTGTCCTAGAAGCCGTGTCTTCCAGGATCTATCTATCATCTCTCTCTCTCTCTCTCTCTCTCTCTCTCTCTCTCTCTCTCTCTCTGTCTCTCTCTCTCTCTTTCTCTCTCTCTTTCTTTCTTTCTTTTCTTTCTTTCTTTCTTTCTTTCTTTCTTTCTTTCTTTCTTTCTTTCTTTCTTTCTTTCTTTCTTTCTTTCTTTCTTTCGTGGAACCAGGGGTTGAACTTAGGCCCTTAATGCTTGCCAGGCAAACGCGTGAGTATTCCACTGGGCTATCTCCCCAGCCCTTCCAGGAATTTTTATAGAGTAAAACCATGCAGTGAGATGGGTTTAAGGTAGAAAACATGGGAACTTGCTTAGGTGGACATGAGGTGGGACAAAACTATGGTCACCTAGTAAGGTGACAAGCACCACTGCTCAGGCAAAAATGATTCAACGCAGGACCAAGTGAGGAAGTGAGTCACACAGCAAGAGGACATGAATAGGAACAGGGTCTTTTCCTGTAGAGGGTTGGGTGAGTGACACTCTTTCTGGTTCTTTCAAGGTGATTGATGCCTACTTAGAATATCAGTTCCTGATGCCCATCCCTAGAGAACTTCGTGGCTGCGTTTGTTCACTCTTTTGTCTTGAGGTCTGGCCCATGACAGGAGTGTCTGTCTCTTCCAAGGTTGCTAAGTCACCAAGTCTTCCACATTGGCTCCTGGAGGGCCTAGGCCTCAAGGAGCTGCCTACAATGATGTTGTCCTCAAGAGTCCTGTAAGGTAAGTACTTTTGTACTCTCATGGCCATAGGTTGAGTCAAACACTGCTGCCTAATTCTTATGCCCATATATTGACCTCCAGTACCCCAGAGAGTGACTTGTTTGGAGACAGCTTCTTCACAGAGGTAACAATTAAAACAAAGGCCTATGGGTGATACGTGAATGTTTATGCAGTAGATCAGGACACAGATACACAGAGAGGAAGGACCTTAGGGAAACACAAGGGGAAAACAGCTCCTGGCAAACCCAAGAGGCTGGCCTCAGAGGAAACCGCCGTCTCCATCACACCTCTTCTGAGACCTACCGCTCCAGAACGTAAGCCTGTCCATGGCGCTTCACCACAGCAGCGTGAGCAAACTAACACCCCAGCTTCCATGAAAGACACTGAGCTACATATGGCCCAAGTCCACAGATGTCGCAATTTCTAGGAAGGGATTCCAGTTCAAGGCTGTTTTAGAATCTGCCTTCCTAAACATATGAAGTGTGGACCTCATTTTAAAGAACATCTGCTTTGAAAAACAAAACTATGTCAGAGAATATCTAGAAATAAGCAAGAATATGAAAGAAGCAGAAAGCCACGGGCTTATTTTTAAAATATTTATTTTCTGAAACATCATTTCTTCATGATGAAAACTTTCAACATACTTTGTAATAGCTTTCTAAATTTTTTATATTGATTAAACTGTTTTATTTGTATTTTATGTATTTAGTACAAGGTCTACAGGGTCTCACTACACAGATTGGACTCATAGTGATCCTCCTGCTTTCAGCCTCCCAAGGGCTGGGATTACAGGTGTGTGCCACCACGCCCAGTCTCAATCACTGTCTCAGTGCATCACAGGGACAGGGCCAGCACAACACACTGGAGATTGAACCCCACTCCCTGCCTCTGCCTAAGCAGGTGCTTTAGTCCTCTGAGCTATCTGACCAGCCCTGAAGGCCATGTTTTGTTGCTTAAAATAACACAAATGTACTACCTGCAGTTCTGCAGGTCCAAGTCCAATATGGGTCTCACTCAGGTCAAACAAAGGTGACCGTAGGAGCTTATTCCTTTCTGAAGGATGGAGGAACCGGCCGCCATTCCTTGAGGTTCCATCTTCTGAATCAAGGGACCCTCCAGCTTCAGAGAGCAATATTCCTCCTCCCCAGCCGTTCTGTCTATTCATGTATGTCTCTGAACATATCCACGGAGGCCTCTCCAACTTAGGAACCTGTGTAATTACATTGAGCCCACCTGGGTCAGCAGACTGCACTCCCTATACCAAAATCAGCTAGGTATCAGCTCTTATTATATCTGCAACCTCAAGTCTCAAGAGTGGATACCCAAGTACATTCACGTGTACAGTGCTCTGCCCTAGGTTGGCCTATTGCTGCGATATTCCACCAGAGGGCGCTATCATATTCCTTCAGAAAGGCACAAGATTGAGTGACGTGGGAGTTCGTGAAAATCTAATACAGCACTACTAACTCACAGAAAGATCACCACGATCTCTCACTGGGGTCTTTAAATGGTATATAATAAAAGGATGAGTCAAAATATAAAGCAAATTCCTGAAAACTGAAAGGGCCTGGGCACAGATCAAAAGGGGATTTGAAATATGGTGGGAATTCCACAGTCTGTACCTGGACTCAAATTCTCATTCAAATTCTATGAGCAGCTCTGAAAACTAGGATGGGGGCCCACATCAAGCCTGGAGATGAAAATAATTGACAAACAAGATAGATAGATAGATAGATAGATAGATAGATAGATAGAGAAAGACAGAGAGAGATCAAGGAGGGCAGTAGGGAGGAGAGAGAGAGAATGAGAGAGAGAGAGAGAGAATGAGAGATAAAGAAGAAGAATATGTATCTGATTGTTTTGAGGTTGAATCCTATGTTCCTTGGTCTACACTTTACAAAATTGTCCCTCCGTGGGTAGATGTTGTATGCTTACTTCAGCCAGGACACTGTTCTAAAGATGGCTGCCTGAGAGACGCTGCAGATTCACCAAGAGCACCGCAAGGGTGTGGTAGGAAGAACACACAGAGAGGTAGGGGTGGAGCAGCCAGGCGCACAAAACGTGAAGGCCAAGGAAGGTGTTCTGGGCTCCCCCCACATTTGTTGGACCATCTTCTGAGTCCTGTTGTGAAGGACCCAGGGATCTGTCCTGTATTGGTGACACAGAGCTGCCAAGCTCTTGAATGTGTTGGGATTGGATAGAAGAGGCCAGAGTGGAGTGACAGGAGGGGCAGCTGGGAAGTGTTGAGTCAGCCCCTGCGATCGGCATGTTGGGACACATATTAGCAGCATCTTAGTGTCAGGGTTGATACAGAACAGGAAAGGAGAGCCCAGAAGAGCCTTGTGGTCAGAAGGAGGGAGTGAAGGAGCCAGGTATTCAGAAGTGGATGAATGAGCCAGTGAGAGGCAGGAAGACAGTGCCGGCTACCTCCTAGACTTGTATCGACAGAATATGAAAGCCGCTTGACACTCAGTATTTGACCCATCATTATGCACCTCTAGCATCTTGGCAGGACTAGGATGGGAGAACCCAATGTCCATTAAAAAACGGGTTTAGCTTTGTGGGTGTGGGCAAATTGTGCAAGAGTTTTGCATTTGAAATTTGAGGTGGCGGCCGGGCGTGGTGGCGCACGCCTGTAATCCCAGCACTCGGGAGGCTGAGGCAGGAGGATTGGTGCAAGTTCGAGACCAGCCTGGGCTACAAAAGTGAGCTCAGGACCAGCCTCAACTGCATAGAGAGACTCTGTCTCAAAAAGACAAATAAATAAATAAATAAATAAATAAATAAATAATAAAATAAAATAAAAAAGAAATTTGATGTGGCAAAATTTACTCAGTACTATGAGATTATTTCCCTTAGCGGGCTTTACAGAGTGCCAACCACTTTCCTTCTTTGAAGACCCCCAGACCCAAAGCCAGCACAGAGAGGAGTTTCCAAAGTGATATCAACACCCGTGGCTGAAGCAGAGCCAAGCTGGAGACTTACTTACCCTCTGTGCTCAAGGGGAATGACGCGCAGATGTCCAAAGAGAAAATGTCACTCCTGGGATAAGAGTGGATGCCGCCTACATGAAACTCAGGGAGCTGCGCCTCCCGTGCTGACAGGAAGTGAGGATAAGATCCCCGCTGAGCTGAGAGCAGCCCTGGAAACTAGGATGAGAGCCCACTTCCTCCTGGAGATGGAAATAATTTGGCAAAACACTGACGGGCTCAGTGAAGCTCTAGCAGTGGGTAGAAAGAGACAGAAGGGGTGAGAAAGTCTCCCCACCTCCCTCCCTCCCACCCACAAGCACCATGCCAGAGACCACAGGGAAAAAAAAAAAATTAAATAGATGTATCCACTCAGAGCAGTGCACTGTATTCTGTGAATATACAGAACTTAATTTCTTAGTATGCACTATACTGTACCCTAATTTTAAAAAGAAATTCTACTTTAGTGGAAGCTATCCCTATCCCTTCAGAAAAAGAAAGAAAGAAAAAAAAAATCCCAAATGAAACCAGCTCGAAGGTGCTCAGAAAGGAGGTTGTCCTTCTTTAGAGGAGGAGAGGGGTGAGAAGAAGGGAGAGAGTGCCACAGATCCTTTCTTGAGAAAATGGGCCACAGTGACTCAGGTCCTGTGAGGAGTAAAGCTGTCGTGTGAGCAGGACATTTAGGTCTGATATACAGTGGTAAGACAATCTGTGAGGAGAACCTTACTGCATTTTCATAGCTTAGACTCTTTCAAAAGGTAGTAACTAAAAATGGAACTGAAGATAAACAAAACCAGAAAGATTCTTAGAATTATTTTTCCTAAGGAATAGAAAACGAGTCCTAAAAATAGGAAACTACAGCTTCGATAATAACATAAGCTTCATGTTCTCACATTTCTTAGTGATAAATATAGCATGCCAATTGGTGCCACGAAGAGCCAAAACATGTAAATGTTTGGCAGTTTTCTGAAAAGGGTATTAGGAAGAGGACTGGCACATACAGAAAGACAGTCAACCTCAAGAAAATCAAGGAAAAGGATGCTGGTTGCAAACGTCCCGGTACAGAGATGGAAATGTTCCACGCCTCGACCCCTTGAGGAAATGGGAGGGGCTTCTCTCATGGAACTGTCTGCTAAGACCCAAAGGCTGAAGAGGCAGAGCCATTGCAGAGATAACTGGAGCCTCTGGGGCTGGCACATGCCTGCCGGATGTTGCCATGGGCTCCTGGCTCCTGGGCTGTGTGCTCCTTTGTCTCCCGGGAACAAGTGAGTCCCAGAGTATGCATGTGATCTATGGGTTTACTTTGCAGGCTTTCACCTCAAAACCAGGTGCCTCTTGATGGCTTCTCATTCGATCTCCTTCACAGGTGCCCCAGAAAGCCAGGTGATCCAGACTCCCAGACACCTCATTGCCAAGACTGGAAAGAGCACAACAGTGACTTGTTCTCAGAACATGAACTATGACACTATGTACTGGTATCGACAAGACCCTGGGCTGGGCCTGAAGCTGATCTACTATTCAATAAACACTGACATCATTGAAAAGGGAGAGATTTCTGATGGATACAGCATCTCTCGTAAAGAGAAAAAGATCTTTCCTCTGACGGTGGACAAGGCCAATGCCAGCCAGACCTCCGTGTACCTCTGTGCCATCAGTATAACCACAGCGCTGCGGAGCCAGATGCTCTCTGTACAGAAAGGGCAGCCACAAGAGGGGGAATATGCCTGCCTCTAGAGGCCCCACCCTAATCAAAAGGGAAATCTCCGCAGCCACCAGTGACCACAGCAGCTCCCTCCCAGTCTTGGGGCTCAGACTAGTGTGGCCTCCCTTTTGGAGCCAAAATCTTCAAATCCAGTTGAAACGATTGCCCAAACTAAGCATTGCATTTGTGACCCACTCTCAAAGCGTTTCCAGAGCCTATTCTAGGATGCTGTGTAGCTGAGAGGAAATGCCACCTTCTGAGGGGACTTTCCATCCCATGTTTCCCATCCTGTCAGCAGATGAACCCACTAACTACCAAGATGCCTAAGCCAGAGGTGCAGGACTGATCTCCACCATCTCTCGGCATCCTTCTACCCCACATCCATCACATATTCCTAAACTTTCCTAAGTATTCCTTTCCTTGCAAATTGTATTATTTTTCCCTTCAGGGCACTGCTAACTCCGTGGCCCAGGGAACGTCACCTTTCACCTGGGTGCCTCTGAACACACACAAGAGGAGGCCTTGTCTGCCGGCAGCTGCCTGACCCTAACCCACAAACCACTCTCAAGTGTAAAGCCTTTCTGTGGTGTTGCGTTATCCAGTTAGTGTGGCCGTGATGCGAGTGTGCCAGTCTGTCCACAGCCCTCACGGTGTGAGGCTGGCTGCCTGCCCACCTTCCCAACGTGATCTTTCCCTCGCTACCATAGCTGGTTGCATCCTATGCCGAAATTCTCTGCGCTGCCGCTGTTGAGTATCCAGTCCTTGAACTTGCTCACATTAAGCTTTTCTCGAAGGGATTCCCATGAGCAGGACTCATCCACCTTGAGTTCTATTTTGTTGTTGTTGCTGTTGTGAACCTCCTAGCTGATTATTGTGGTGTCACAAGGATTCCTATTAGGTGTCAAGGTCAGAAGACAAGCTGATTGAGAGATACAGCCACGTGTTGTGGTCTCCATGTGTGGGTCCACATGAGAGCCAGCACGGCAGCTGGGACTAATTTGTACCCAAGAGCTATGTGTCTTCTGAGAATAGCCTGAGTGTTTCCCCACCCTCCAGATGTCGGGCCCCTCTCCACGGTAGCAGTTAGGCCACAACATTACAGTCACTTCCTGTCTGTGACTCTGGAAGAGGTGACTAGATATCTTCCTGAACCCTACTCCTCCCAGCATCCTAGCCAACCTGCAGCTGGAGAAGACCAGCTCGTTCTGCAAAACAGCCACGGAAGTCAGGCCTCTCTGTGGCTTGGCGCTTTCCTTCCTGGGAGCGGGTGCGTTCTGAGCTTTGGTGGTGTTTGGAGGTTGGTGGCCAACTCCGTCTGGGTATTTCTAAGCCTGGAGACACAGTCGTTCCCGTACAAGGCTTCCAATAGCTCCTATTTTCTTTCTTCTATTCCTTACTCACAGGCACTGTGGACGCAAAATTAACCCAGCCCCCAAGACAGCTGGTCCAAAGGATGGGAGGGAAAGCTTTCCTGGGATGCTTGTAGGATAGACTGTGAAAGAATGTTCTGGTTTGGAAAAGATGGGCTGGAGCTACGGCTGACCCATTTCCCCTGCAGGGCTGAGAATTACACAAGGCCATGTCTCTGATGGGTAGAGTGTCTCCCACAAGAAGACAAAGGGCATCTTGATACCGAGTCAACCAGAGCCACCAGCCCTCTGTGTACTTCCATGCCAGCAGTTTGTCCGCAGCACTACACAGCCATGTCCTCTTTGAGCTAAAAATACAGAAAACAGAAGGAAGGGATCCTATTCTGAGCTGGACGCTGGCTCCTATAGTGTGTTTGTGCTCAGTAGAAAGGTGTTCATTAGGGAGGCAGCTGCAGAAGCATTGACTTCAACAAGCAGTGCATGCGACATTGTCTCCCATTTCCAAATCAGAGGATGCTTGACGTTCACCTGCCTCACTCCGTGTTGTCTCCACTCTGGCTTCATAAGAACGCACCGTTCCAGGATGAAATCTTCTTACACATTCTTACACATTCACACTGAAGCTCCGCTGTACTACTATAAATTTAATTTCCTTCCCTTTTCTTAGTCTGTTTTGACTTCGTTCGGCATCTTTGCTTTGGGCATTTTGTCACTAGGGGGCGCTAATGTACTCGAAACATCTCAGACAAACTTCACTGTTCAGGATCTTATGCAAGAGAAAGTTTGTAGAATGTGAGGGGTTTTTGTTTGTTTGTTTGCTTGCTTGCTTTGGTACTGGGAACGAACTCAGGACCCTTCGCTTGCCTGGAAGGTCCTTATGTCGCAGAGCTATACCGCTGGTCCCTCACCATTCATTTTAAAAGGAAAAAAAACCCTTGATTTTATAAATCTGTTTATTTAGTTCATGCTTCTAATTGATTCTCTGATCAATTATGATTTCTTGGAAAAATAAATCAGGGTAAGAACTTAGAGTGCAGAAGGTGGTAAAAAATAGTCAAGCTGTAGTCATACAATCAACAGAAAATGTCTTTTTTTTTTTTTTTTAAGAATGAAACAGATATTTCTTCCAGACAATATTTGAGCCTTTGCTACTTTGGAAAGACAAAGGAAATGTAAATGTAAAAGGTATTAAAAATTCCAAATGTCAGGGGATGTGAGGAACTATTAATGAGATAGACATATGAAAACATACTTTGACTCAGCACTCCATTTTTCTGCAGAGGAAGCCAAAGAAAAAAGTAAATCGGTGTGTACTGTAATGTCCAGGATTAAGTTGGCTTGAGCGATCGAGTCAGAGCTGCTTTAGTATGCGAGTGAGAAAGGAAAGGGAACTATCAGAAGGAAGAACTGCCCCAGCTGGCATTTCTGTGGGATCCCGTGGGAATGAAGATTCTTCTTCTGGCATAAGCTAGGAGTCTCAGGTCTCCTGTAGGAAGCCACCTCCAGAACAGAGGAAGGACACTGCCACATAGCCTCGTGAAATACCTGGGCACCTCCTTCACACGTGTTTGTGTTGGCTGGGCCCTCCGTGAATCGGGGCGTGGGGCATTTAGTCTGCTCTTTCCATAGAAAGCGTCACCCAGACTCAGAAGATGAAACCGAAGAGAACAGGTCCAAGCACACGGTGTCTATTCCCAGTGCCACCTGGGACTGTCCCCAGCCCTGTTACAGTGACATATCGCCACCTGCCCCTCTGATACAACCTCACCATGCAGAGGGGAGGAACATGAGCTAAAGGAAAAATGTGCAGAGGCGGAATACCACGCGGAAAAACAAACACCAGAGGACGTCTAGGCAGGTTCAAGACATTGCACACTGGCGTAAGCAAGTTAAGTTTAGGAGATTCTTAAAGGAACATAAAGCACCATTATCTTTGCCAGAGTGCAGGAAGACTATTCATAAAACACAAACCACTCCTTCAACCGGTAAATCTTGTCAGGGATTGAAAATTTCCCAGGAGGGAGAGGCTCTGATCCTAAATCTCTGAGAAAATAAGATTTTTAATTTTGCAATCTGCAAAAATTACACATAACACATCCTTCCACAGTGAGTGCAATTTGGAGCAGAGATGTAGACTGATCTCTGGGGCTGTATGGAGTACAAACAAAGGCAATGAGAGAGAGGGAAGTAATCTTATTTTTAATTCTCTGGAGATCGCTGAGGTATCGCATGTCATTTATCTTTTTAAAACATATAACCCTGACATATGCATAATGCTAAGAGTAGAGATCCTACATCTCAGTGGATTGGCCACAGCCCCAGAACTCTTGAGCCACCACTTCTCAAGCGTGTGAGCTGAGCTGCTTTGGTGAGCAGGTGAAGCGCTCTTAGCTAATGAAGCAACAGGAGCCTCCCCGAGCTCTGGACACCAAGGTGCTCTTGTTACTTTCTGATAGTTGTCACCTTGCTTTTGAATGTCTAAGACCCGTATGTTGAATATTCTGTCACAAACACATTTCATTCATTCATTCATTCATTCATTCATTCATTCATTTGTTCAGTACAGGGTCTCCCTGCACAGCTCAGACTCACAGTGATCCTCCTGTCTCAGGCTCCCCAGCCCTGGGATTAAAGGCATGAGCCACCATGACTGGTTTCAGTGGCAAAACAGCACGCCCAGTGTTCTGGGGCCAGCACAATATGTGGTGTTGGGGATTGAACTCAAGACTTTGCACTTGCTAGGCAGTGCTTCCCCTCAGCCCACAAGAACATTTTATGAGTGTATGCGATGGGCTTAGCAAGGGGCTGATGGTGAACTTATTAACTGAGAGTTCCTAGATCTAGCATTATTGCTTGCGCTTAGTTGAATGCTGAGATTATAATTGACATTCTATGGAATTTTATTATATCCTCTGTTCTATTTTGTTTCTCAGAAATCACTACCAGGGAGAATCTATAGGTGAGACTGAAGCCATAAAGTAGGGTTCTAGGTGAGTTAGTTATGACTGAACAGAAATTCTTTACCTCCATGCTTCACAGCCCCCCCCCCATAATGACTGAGACACCAGCAGGTGGGCACTCTGCTCTCCAGAGATGATTCCAAGAAATTCACCTGGGATGGCATAGCACATTAAGAGTGACGGTGTGACATCTCATGAGAGGCAAAGAGGATGCACGCGTCGCATTGTCTGAAACAGCCAATGCCCCAGTTCTTCTTGTCCGGAACTATCAGTAATAGGAGACTGGGATCGGAGGGATAGCTCAGCGGTCTAAGTGCCTGCCTGGCAAGCACGACGGCCTGGGTTTCATCGCCAGCACCACATGCCATGCCAGCCCCGCCCCCAGGGCAGGCTAAGCCAGCCACAAAGTTCAGGGATGGTGACACATGCCTGTAATCCCAGCTCTGGGGAGGCTGAGACAGGATGAGTCTGAGCTGCAGAGCAAGACCTTGTAACCTAATACATAAAATTAAAGAAGAAGGAGAAGGAGGAGGAAGAGGAAGAAGAGAAGAGGTAGAGGAGGAGTGGAACAGGAGGAGGAGGAGGAGGAAGAGGAGACTGGCCAAGCTGAGGCTGAAGTTCCATGGATGGTCCCAGAAGACTGGCAGACGAAGACTGAGTCAGAAACAAAGCACCATGACGCTCTTAGTGCAGCAGCGGTACAAGCCTCATATGTCTGTCTGATTCCCGGGATCCTCCATCCTAAGACCCCCAAAGTGATGCGGGGTAGCGGCTGCCTGTGACAAAGGCAACAGGTTTGAGTCACCACTGGTGATCCAGGAGCTTGGCCAGGTCTGTTCTACCACCAACCCAGTCAACCTTTGACCCAGATAGGTATTCTTTTTATTACCCTGGATAGGCAATAAATCTTGTGTCTAAGCCAGAGAGCGACGTGGTCACCATCACCCGGGTTTGATTGCTATGCAAATATTTTTGACAAGAGAATCCAAGTGAAAAGTTGATACCAGATGTGCAGAAATGCCCGAGAACCATAAAAAAATTCTCTTCAGTCCCTTTGTACTGGCTAGCTTTGGCATGGAACAAGCAGGCAGCTACCCCGCCATAGAATAATTAAATATTCTTATCTGAAGAAACTAGGTTTCCCAGAAAAAGAGACCTCTACAAGTGACTGTCCTGGTGCAGGCCAGGGACAGATTCAGGCAGTTTGGAAAGAGACAAAGACGGTCATGGCAATATCTAACGTCTTTCATTGGGCCACGTAACCTTAGTCTTGATGCTTAGCTGGTCTTGTGGCTGTCTGGTCCGGCATGTATGCAATATTCCTTGGGCCCCAGCTGACCAGGAAGGCAGCAGTCCTTGCTGCTTATATTTATACACAGAAGCAGTCACGTGCGAGTGATGGCCTTGGTGGTGTAAGTTGTCTACTTTGGCCAACACTGACCTTGGCGCAGAAGTTATTGATATTTGGATATCAGGAAGTCCACCTGTGCTGGGGTTCTGTGCATGCAGAGCTTGCTGCTCCCAGATGCCTATTATCCCATAGCCTGGGCCAAAGCACTGCCATCTTGCAACTTTGTGTTGCCCTATACTGACCTTTTAGTGTCCCCTGTCAAATGCCAGGTTCTCTGACTGGCCTTCTCATATGAAAGCTGCTGGTAAGGAAGGGCCAGTCTTCTTCCTAGATACCTCATATGGTTTTTACTGCTTCACTCTTAGAAATGCAAACACATACACTGTAGAGGGTGGTCAGAATGTGGATAGGAGAGAGAGACAGACAGACAGAGACAGAGAGACAGAGAGGGGGAGAGAGAGGGAGAGAGAGAAGTAGGTAGACAGACATAGAGATAGAATTAAAAAGGAGGAAGCAAAAGGATATAACAAAGGGAAGAAAATTTCAAGTAGCAATCATGTAAACAAGGATTGTTAGCCTCAAAATGTAAGAGATAGTTCATTCTTAATAGCACAAAATGACTTAGAGAATGATTATATTTCAGTGAAAAAATTTAGAAACTTTTCCAAGAGTCAAAAATTACCTTTTTAAAAGAGCACTTGCCCAGCCTGCCTGAGGCTTTGGGGTTCAATCCCTACCTTTCAAACAAACAGAGTCTAAAATAAGGATCAAGAAAGAAGTAAATATAACATCCCAGAAAATAGAGCAAGAAGACAAACAACAGAAAAACATGAAAAGAATTTCAGGTGGCTAAGACATCAACACAGAGGGTCCAAAAGCTGCCCTAGAAAATTCCAGAAAAAAGAAGGAGAATCTTCAAAACTATCAAAGACCTAATACCACAACAATGATACCATAAATGGAAAACGTGAACCTCCAGACTTTTAACACCCAGCTGTGTGTTTGACAAACACAACTGAAACTGATTAACCATTAAAACTAAGGCATCACTCAATAAAATTTCAGAATCTGGGGAATTAACATTCCTTAGGGCAAAGATAAATGGCTTGAAGGGGTTAGGGAGATAGCTCCGAGGCACAAGTGCCTGCTGGGCAAGTGCAAGGTTGTGAGTTCGAACCCTGGTCCCACCAAAAAAAAAAAAAAAAAAAAAAAGATAAATGGCTTGAATTTAAAATACAAGTAAAAAAAACTATAAATACATTAGCTGAACGAGATTATTTTCTCATACTAAATTCTTAAAAAACCCAATAAATATAAATAAAATTTTGATAGAAAGTAACTTTCAACATAGATTCTTAACCCAAGATGTCAACAAAATATGAAGCAAAAGACATTTTATTTATGTTTCAATCCATAACTATTACTTCTATTCATTTTTTTTTTCAGGAAATTACTGGATAGCCAGCTCCAAGCAAACTGAGAGCAACCTAAACTGAAGTGAAATCATGCAGACTAGGAAACAGAGAGCTAATTTAGTAGAGCAAGGAAGTCGCAAAACAACAGCTGGGCAGTGAAGCTAATTAACAACCTGTCAAGACTGAACTAGGACGCGGCAGGGGGTGCATTCTGTAACACCGCCTCAGTAATTCATTCATAAATTTGAGCATGAGTTTCAGGGTCTACCAAAAGCTCAGATTCATATTGAAGAAGGCCATCCAACACCAAAAAAGAATCTAGATTATGTAGAAGCATGATGACCAGAGAGGAATCAGACTAGTAAGGATCTGTTGATTATTAAGTATCTGGAAAAAAATAAAAAGCCATTTTGACAACATCATGGTGGCTCTTATGGAGACATCCCCCCAAAATAACAAACATAAACATAAGATTAAGAGGATTTTTAAGAAAAGTTGAAAGCCTATTCTAAGGTATAGCAAAGCAAGGAAGAAGAGGAAGAAGGTAACAGGATGTATACATCTGGGTGAAAGATAGCTTTCCTGTATTTCTTCTACTGGTAACATTTTCCTGGTGATCAGGCTCCAGTTTAAACAAATACCCATGAAGAACCAGCGATCCATAATTTGCTTACAAACTGTCCAAATCTCTGATTTCACCCATTACCCACTGTAGAGGGGAAAAAAAAAAAAAAAAAAATTAAGTCTGAATTCAACCAACTTGAATACTTTGTTGAAAAATTCCAAACACTTTTGCCACCTGTGCCTTAGACAAAGGGCTACTGAATAGTTTATGGAGAACTCAGGACAGTCAGGCTTGGCCAATTGAACGACCCAGTCTGAAAGTGGGCATCAGAAATGAATAAACACATCTTAGTGAAGACATAGAAATGGGAAAAAAGTATATAAACAATGCTCAACATCATTGGTCATTCAAGATGTGTGAATTAAAACAATCCTGAGATTCCATCTTACCCTAGAAAGAATGGTTATTACCAAGACATCAACCCATAAAAAGGCTGTTGAGGCTGTAGGGACAGGAAACACTTCTCCACTGTAGGTAGGAGTGTAGACTGGTACAACCGCTGGGAGATCAGTGTGGAGATTCCTTCAAAAACTAGTGACCCAACCATTTTTCTTCTTGACATCTTCTTGAAAGGGCTAGAAGGATTCTACCCAAGTGAGATGTGTGCCTCCGTGTTCACAGTGACACAGTTTATAATAGCTAAATCTTGGAGACAGCCTAAGGGCACATCAGCTAGTGAACGGATAAAGAAGATGTGCCTTTTTACACAGTGGAGGACGACGCTGCCTAAAGAATGATAAGCTGGAGACATTTCTAGGCAAACGGATGCACCTTGGGGCCCTACTCCAAAGAGAAACACATCAGACATGCACGTGTGAGTACAGCATTGTTTCTCTGGTGAAAAAACAACTGAAAGTATCAGGAAGGACCAAAATGCACTATGGCTATTGTGAAGTAGAAAAAAAAAATGTCCAAATGGGCAGGGGAGCAAGGGATGAGAGAGAGAGAAAGGAAGAAAAAAGAGGAACATATAAAAGAGGAAACAAAGCTTGTGTAAAGATGGGATGAAGGGTTGAAGGGTTGCTGGGGAATAGGGAAAACAAATAACGATCAAGTTGTATCATATACAGATGTACATTCTCTGTGAAGAGTGTGATTATTTATATGTCTGAAATGCACCAATGAAGTCATTTTAATAAATAAATAAAAGCAGTTTACAGTAAAAAAAAGATAAATTAAATTAAAAATCCCAACTTTACTCAGAAGCATGAGACAAAATCTAGACATACTGTTGACAATATCCAAGGTACAATACAAAACATATTGGTCAGTTGTATTCAGTTACCCACCTGTTCACATGTACGGGGCACTGAAAAAGTGGGATAATCCTAGAGAATATTACGATGAATATTGTCACATGAGGGTTCCATAGACGTGGACTTAAGATTTCATGTTGTCACTTCTCCTTGGATTATGTGAGCTTCAGCAGGTTAAGACTCGTAAGTACATGGCTGGGCATGGGGGCACATGCCTATAATCCTAGAATTAAGGAGGCTGAGGCAGGAGGATCAAGGCCACTCTGGGCTACATAAGCAAGTTTAAGGCTGGCCTACACTGCATAGCCAGATGCTGTCTCTCTGTCAAAAAAAAAAGAAAGAAAGAAAGAAAGAAAGAAAGAAAGAAAGAAAGAAAGACTCCTTGATAAGATTTCCTAACTTGTGACTTCTTTGTAAAAGTGTAAAAGTAGAGTGATAACAATGGCTGATATATAGAAGTAGCCTAGATGCCCATCAACAAATGACCGGATAAAGGCAGGGTGGCATAGAAGTAGGTTAACCACAAAACAAAATGCTACCCTTTGCAAGAAAATTAATAGGCGTGGGGTCCCTCACGCTGAGCCAAATGAACCAGACTTTTCAAAAGGACAAATATGGCATGTGTTCCCTACCATGTGGAATCTGAAACACAGAGGACAGCATGGTAGGAGGGAGGCTACGACAAGAGGAGGGGACTAAGATGGGGGAAGGGGAGGGGCTGCTGGGGAAGCGGAAAGGGCAAGGTACATACACTGAAACACGCCCCAAGTGGAAGGCTACTAAGGGGTGGGGTCTGACAGTGATCAAAGGATACTGCATGCACAGGCAAATCTGCCGAAATGAAGTCCATTCATATGAATCAAAAATTCAAAAAGAGTGGGGAAATAGACATAAGAATAATCTGAAAACATAGCTTGCTAGCAGACTCATATATGCAAATCACTGAGTAAGTGATGAAAAGTTAGCTTTGTTTTTTATGCAAAATAAAGTATTTAAATGATGTGGCAGGAGAAACCAGAATGAGCAGTCAATAAATAAATGAAAAGGATTGTGGTATTGTGAAGATATTTTACACAGGAATTAATCTGTTTTGTGATTCATACTAAGTTGAATTGGAATAAGAAGAAGCTTATTACAAATGCCCAGGAATTGAGCACATTAGGAATGTGACCACTGAAATGTGAATGTCTAATTTATGAATTAACAAGGGAGGTAGGTGAGGAGAAAAGAAACCAATCACATTCCTGAGCCTGACACCCCCAAAAGTGAAAATTCATCTATGTGGAGAACGGAATCCAGAAGTAAGAGTCACCTTGTTGGCAGATGAATGTTGGAGGGGACCCGGAAGTCCAGGGCAGGACCACGGTTCAGGGGTCCCTCGCTGTTTCGAGGCTTGACTTTCGAGGACTCATAGTCTCCTGGGTATTAAAATAAACATTAATCTAAATTATTTACTACAGATTTTTTGCTATATCGTGGGATTTTGCTGTGTAGTATTCTATACATATTTATATGCATAGCATTTATGTTTTTAATGATTTTTGCCAAAAGATTAAAATATATAAAATATATTAAAATGTTAATTCTAACATATTAATAGCAAATCAAAACAAAATACACTGTATTTTACAGTATATTTACAGAATGTATTTGGTGAATGAATACATATTGTACCACACACAGTATACAAACGTTCTTAAAATTATGTAGGCTTATGAGTTTAGAAAATGGTTCAGAACATTAGAAATGTTGGGCCAGTGAGATAACTCAGGTGTCTAAAGTGCTTGTTTAGGCAAGCTTAGGCAGGCACAGGGGCCTGCGGTTCAATCCCTGGCACCACATGATGCACCAGCCCCACCCCCAGAGCAGCCTGAGCCGCCCCCTCCAAAGAAAAAGAATATTAGAAATGTTTTTAAAAGGTGGGAAAGATTTGTAACAGTGTGGGAAGAGTTTATAAAGCCTTAAAATCTATATAAATACTAAAATAAATATAATGACACTACTTCGCTGACTTTCACTCATCACGGGGCTATCAGGAACGCAGCATCTGCAATAAGCGAGGGACCACTGTGGTGATGAAACTCTGACAGGTGAAATTCTGTTGTAAAGTTTCTCTATACCTCCAAGATTGAACATTAGCTCCTCCAAGTCAACAGTGCAGCCCGTTCTTGCTTGTATGCTCAGAAGAGCACACGCAAGCAGCGCATCCCTAGTGATGAAGGAGGACCGGAAACTGATGGACTCTTGGCGGGTGCATGCTGGGATGCCTTGTGAATAAGCAACTCACCCTAAGTGAAGAGCCACACAGAGCCGCTAGAGGGCAGCACAAGGCTCCATGTGTTGCAGAAACTCAACCTCCTACTGGAAGAGTAGGCAGCAAAGCAACTACACCAGTGTGAGGAAATATGAGCTATAACATGAGTCCTTAGTGCTATTCACGGGGGAAAAAATCATTGCTTAAAGATGTGGATTTTCCTGCTATGAGGTAGGGATCTTGTCCCATGGGAAGTCTGGGGCTAGTCTTAATGCTGAGCAGAGGTGTGGAGAGATTTTCTGCCCCCCAAATCTGGAGCCACCAGACAGAGGATGAAGGTAAGAGGTGATACTACAGGATCCGGATAGAATAAAAAAGGAGACAAAACAGAAAAGGAGACAGTGCCTTGGATCCTCTGGGAGCTGCGGTAGAGTAAAGTAAGTAACGCTGAGATTTTCCTGCCTGTTTGCCCCCACTCTGGTCAGTCTTTATGGAACTATGCTTTGCATTCAGCATTCTCCTCCATTGAAAGTTGAGCAGAGAGATGGTCAAGGTGAGACCTCCAGGACAAGCCAGGGTCTGGCCGACATCCAAGTCTCCCTGATGTCCTCCTGTTAACCATCGTCTCCTGGGCTAGAGCTTGGAGCTGACTGCAACGGCAGGCCCAGGCTCTGAGGTCACGTGTGAGAGCAGATTTGCCAAGGACAAGTTTCCCAGCAGCTATCCAGGCCTAAGAGTTGCTCCTCAGGCTGTGAACTCCGTGTACCTTGAAGACAAAAGCTTCTACTGTGGCCATGCTGGAGATGCGCACTGCTAAGCCCAAATGAAAGGCCTGAGCAAGAACTTCAGCTACATCCAGCCCGGCTGTCCCTGGGAGAGCCTGAGACCCCCAGCAACGTGCAATGGGCAGAGACAGCTCCTGTGCAGAGACAGATGTACATGCAGTCGTGAGCCAGCATGGGTTTGAGTATGGTTGGGGAGGGGGCAGAGAAAAACCCATTTGGCTCCCTACAGGCTTTCCTCACAGACAGCAAGAGCAGCTCCTGTGATGTTCGGGATAAAAATTCATCCAGAAGAGTGGTTAGGAATATTCAGTAGAGACAACCACAGGAAGTTCACCTTGAAGCAATGGGACCCAAAATACCCTAGAGATGTCCTGTCTCATAAATATATCTATCCTATTTTCTATCATTCTGTCACAAGCCTATAAAGGTTGCCTGATCTCTAACACAAAATACTATGAAGGGACCTGAAATATCTTGACAGCATGCTGGTCTGTTATATTGAAGTTCTTAAGGAATAGGGCTAGAAATCATATTAAATGCCTCAGGATGACCCAAGTAGGCCAGGTCCATGTAGAAGTTGTACAATATTGGAGGCCTACCCTGACATACTGGTGAGCTTAGGTACTACGGAGCTCGCAGTGGTTCTCAATCTTTCTAATGCCATGACCCCGCAATATAGTTCCTCATATTGCGCTGACCTCAAACCAAAAAATAATTTTGGTGGCTACTTGAAAACTGTAATTTTGCTACAGTTATGATTCAGAATGGCTTTAGGCAACCCCTGTGTTTTGGTTATACGACCCTCGCTGGGGTCGCGACCCACAGGTTGAGAACCGCTGCTGTATAATATGTCAGAATATCTCTTCTAAATTGAGAAACATAGAGTGCTATGCTGGCCCCATCCCTAGAGCACACTAAGACTGGAACTGAGACTGGGTGTGGTGGCCTATGCCTGCAATCTCAGTGCTTGGGAGGCTGAAAACAGGAGAATCACTGTGACTCTGATCGGTGCAGCGAGACCTTCTAGACCCTGTACTAAATACCAATAAATAAATAAATGAATGAATAAATAGACTCACGTGCCTCTATCACTCATCATGGAGAAAGCACTGTGACGCTTGGCCCTCTTTGGACGCTGAATTCAATGTTAAGTATATTTCACCTGATGGTGCTACTCTGGTCAGTTTACTTCATGATCTATGAAACCTCAGCCAATGCAAGAGAGAACTGATAACAGAAGAAGCCCATGATGACGGCTTCCCGTTTCTTTATTGTAGACTCCGCCAACTTGGTTGCTGTGCAGACCCACTAGGACATGGAGGACGATCTGTGAAGCTTGTCGTCTCTCACTGCTCAGTAAAAATCGCCAAGCAGTGAGAAGCAGGTTCACCCAGCAGCGAGAGACAGCAGAGGTCTGGGATAGAGCGCGTGGTCATTCCTCCAAGAGGTGGGAATGCTCTTCAGGGTGGCTGGAAGCTCCCCAGCACATGCCTCACTTGTGCCGCCTCTGGGGAAGCCCAGTAAGAAGCCCCCTGAGAACTCGAACCTACTGCACCGGAAGTACGTCCTGTTTAGGAGCGCCTTGAGTAGGGTCGGGCTGTTCTGGCCACTTCCCCTTTGTCTTAGCAAGTTGGATTCCTGCCGTTCTCCTTGACAACTACTGATGGCAAAGTGGGAGGAATTCTAAGGCTAGAAAAAATTCCTACAAGAAAAAACAAAGTTTAGATATAAATCCCTCCTCTCCTGTAACTGCCAACAACTATTCTTTCTTAAAAAGCTGCCTCTGTCTCATGAAGGCCTCAGCAAAGCATTGAGATGCAGGGAAGTACTTAATCTGAAAAAAAACAAATCAGACATGCACAGAATGGTCCATTAATATGTGTAATGCAAAATAAAGAAAGACTAGCATATGTAGAAGAGGGAATAGTCAATTGGAGGGCATATCTCAAAAATCTTATGGTACCCCGACTCTACATTTCCCCCCTTACCATCCATCTACACCCGAAGTGTAATGTAATATTTATTTATTTGTTTGTTTGTTTATTTAAACTTTCTGAAAAGCTTTACTGCAGAGGAGCCAGTCCTTCTTGGCAGCTGCCTTCCTCATGGCGGCCAGCACGTTGCTCAGCTCATCACGCTTCCTCTCGGCACAGAGGTGCATCCTCACCCCTTTCTTGATGAACTTAAAGGCCCATTTGCCCTTGGAGACGGTATTAGTTACTTTTTACTCATTGCTGGGACAAATGCCCAACACTCAAAATGAGGGAAGGAAAGGTTTATTTAGCTCACAGTTTGTGGAGCTTTCAGTCCATATTCGGCTGGCCCAAGGCTGAGTGGAACAGGGCAGAGAGCATCCAGTTCATGGCGGCAGAACAGCAACAAAATGATGGCAGAGGCAGCCAACCAAACAGGGCAGCAGAGAGAAATAGCAACAGCTTTTGTCTGTCTCTCTGTCGCTCTTTATATTACATTCAGGCTCTCTGCCTTAATATATCTGCCCTAGACCACACCCATAGTCTCAGCCTTACTCAGATGGATAATCCATCCCATCAGTACTAAAACACAATCCCAGGGATCATGAATCAAGTCTCAATCTATAGAAGCCACGCCCCATGATTGCAAGAGGCTTTGGGGGGACAACTAGACATTAACCATAACACACCTTGGGCAGCTCCTTGGTGCACCACTCGTTGGGGGGCTAAGCTGCACACCTCCTGGATCACGTCCCACAAGAACTTGGTATGTTTGGTGAGGCATCCGCAGTGGCAGCTGTGCCTTGGTTTGTTTCCATTCTTGGTCACCTTGTGGCCCTTGTTGAGGCCCATGGCCACGGGATCGTGGAGCGCCCTGGCTACTGTTCTTCTATAGTTGCTGGGGCAGAAACTCGTGTATATTTAGGCAAATATCAGGAGCCTGTTTTCTGTCTGGGTCGTGTGTTGTTTGGCAATCAACATTGCAGGCTAACACATGTGATTCTTAAGAGCATTAGTGAAGGAAAACCTTCACAGAGTGAGGACTCCAGTCCATACACCCAGGTGCGCACTCTTGGGTCAACCAGTAAATCTCTCCTGCATTCCTCTTTCATTCCCATTGTATAATCTCTTTACTTTTTCAATTATACATTTGCTGTTTTTGCTGTTCTATTCTACAGTCTGAATGATTTCTTAAGAACTCCTGTTCAGTTTATTAATTTACCTCTCTGCCTCAATAAGCAAGCAACTTTCTTGGGTCCTATAAAAACATTAGTAGCTTTCTTTCTTTCTTTCCTTCCTTCCTTCCTTCCTTCCTTTCTCTCTCTTTCCCTCGCTCTTTCCCTCCCTCCCTCCACTCCCTCCCTCCCCTTCCTCCCCACCATCCCTCCCTCCTTCTTTCCCTCCCTCCCTCCCTCTCTCTCTCCTTCCTTCCTTCCTTCCTTCCTTCCTTCCTTCCTTCCTTCCTTCCTTCCTTCCTTCTTTCCTTTCTTGCAGTGTATCTGGTACAGGGTCTCACTACGCAGTTCAGACTCATAGTGATCCTCATGTTTTCATCCTCCCCAGGGCTGGGATTACAGGGCTGTCCCACCACACCTGCACTCACTGGCCTCAGGGACCTGAGGAGGGGTGTCGGACCAGGCCAGCATGTAGTGCTGGAGATCAAACCCTTGTCCCTGTGCTTGCCTAAGCAGGCACTTAGTCCACTGAGCTATCTCGCCAACCCTAGTAGCCATTTTTCAAAGCCAATTTTCTCCTTGTACATTTATAACTTGTTTTATTTCTTCATGGATATTAAACATCTGCTTGGAATGTCTACTGATAATGCCAACATCTAGTGCCTTTTTTCATCTGGATTTCTTGTTAGTACAGTCTGTTGATTACCGGGGGTGGAGACAAAAGGCTTATTTCCTTCTAATCTAATATTGTAAATTCATCTCTGGGAACTCTTTAAATACTCAACTAGGGATGGGTTTCCCAGTAAGTGCTTACTTTAGCCTCTGCCAGGCAATCCGGGATGTTCAGACCCGATTCTACCATATTGCGAGACCCCCATTGTGTGCCTTGGTCACCCAGACTGTCAATCAAAAGCCGCAGTGTGCTCACTACCCACAGACCACAGATAAGCAGAAAATTTTTAAAATTGCTCACCTGAATTCAAGACCAATACATAAGATTCTTCATTGATTTACCTGGTTTGATATCTGCTTTCTGGCTTGTCTTTTAAGGAAGTGAGCCACTCTCCCTAGACCCCAGCTTTCCTGTATCTTAGCTCCTGGTCCTATGCAGCTCCACCCTAGACCGACCCAGGAGATTTCCATATCTGCCACACATACTCAGCGTCTAGACCGCAGAGATCTGTGTTTATGTTCCTTGTACCTAATGGGTCTCTGCTCTCACCAGCTAGCGTAGGGTCCTGGCTGAATACATAAAATCATACATGGGTCCGTTTTAAGGCCAAAATAGTAGTTTACTGTAAGAAAGAAACACAGACAGACTGCACACTGCAGAGATGGCCACACCACAGACAGGGTCACCCTGCACAAAGGAGGCCCTTTCCTCTTGCGGGCCCTCTTGCTTTCGGTGCATATCCTGCTTGCTTATCTCAGGGAGGGAGGCGGCTTCCAGCTTTGATGAACCACAGGCTTTTTTTGCTCAGAGAACTGCATCGGCTGCTTTGAATAGCCACTGGCTTTCTCTCCCTCTCCCAGCGCCGAAGGGTGCAGTGCCTGTTTGCTTCCAATCGGCACGGTTACTTTGAAGTCCTGTTAGCTCCCTGCCTTGATTCCACACCTGGACACTGGCTTGCTCACTGTCCCTGAGTGAGTGGCCTGACCCCAGTACAGTGCTGCTAGCTTCCCTTCCTACCTCATGCCTCTGTGTCTCTCTGAGGTCAGTAAAGTCTCCCAGAGGTAAGCCTTGCACCAGAGAGCACCTTCCTACAGTTTAGCAACACTGCCTCTTAAAAGCTTTCAAACAGTTTGCTTAGGGCCCAAGAGCTCTGTCCACAGACAGGCTGGCGCTTAGAACGGCACTTCTCTGTCACCAGGTGTAAGTCTGAGCGGGTTGCCCAAGCTCTGTATGCCTCAGCTTCACACACGCAAGATTAGGATGACAATGAGATCTGTTGAGTAAGGGCTTCAAATAGAAGGGGAAGTTATCTCTGTAAAGTACATGACATTGTGCCTGGAAAAGACAAACGTAGACAGTACCTAAGTTTATTTGTCACTATCATAGTTGACATTTTAACATGAACAAATCATTTCAAGGTTAAGTATCACATTCCCTTGTCAAATTTTATATTTAATTAAAAATTTTCACTTTCTTCTTTTGTTAATTAGATCGAATCTGAGTTTCACTGTAAAACTTTACCGATAATTAAAATTAATCAGGTTTGGGGCCAGCAAGATAACCCAGCAGACTAAAGCATCTGCGTAGGCACGCTTATGCTAAGCTCAGGGACTGGAGTTCAATCCCTAGCACCAGATGATGTGCCAGCCCTACTCTTGGGGCAGGCTGGGCCAGCCACAGATTCTGGGCCTAGTGGCATATGCCTGTAATCCCAGTGCTGAGGGTGCAGAAAACGGGAGAATCACTGAGTCTGAGCTGCATAATGACACCCTGTAGAAACCAAATGCATTAAAAATAAAAAATAAATAGATAGATAGATAGATAGATAAAAGTAATCAAGCTTAACAGAATTAGATTACTTCATAATGATCATTATAGAATTTATTTCCTTAAAGCACCAATATTTCCTACATGCCATTTCTTATTGGAAACACATTTATAGTAGTTTTTATAAGAATATTTCAATGTATAAATGTCCATTTCTCAGGTCATAAGCTTTCATGCTCAAAGCCAAACACAAAGTATTATAATCATATGCTATGGAATGAGGTTGTTCAGCTGAAAAAAAAAAAAAGTTGCATGTATTGGGTTTTTATTAATAGTAGTAGAAGTATTACAGATTCAGAGTGGAGTTGAGAGAGACTTCTCAGTCCCACCCTCCCATGGCTAGTTCTTGTTCTGCTCTTAACTCAAATGTCATTTCCCCAAAGAGATCCTTCTTGATCAGTTTACCTGGTCCTCATGCGGTTATGCCAGTATGCCTTATCACCACCTAGCCACTACTTCTGAAAAGAAATATGCCACATCTATACTTCCTCACATGGGTATGGATGGACACCAAAGTGCCATGAAAGCCAGGACCCTTTCTATCTTCTTTGTTGCTGTTTTCTTAGAGCCTAGAACTTCTGGACTATCATAGGAATCCAGTGATTATTTAATAAGCAAACAAGCATGACATTTTGAAAGGAAAAGTATTCAAGATGTAATAAGTTCCATAAAATAAAAAAAAAAAATCTATGGAGATTTCAGTTTAGATTATCTGAGCTTGCTAAGAAAGTAACTGGTTTCTTCCACAGGGAAAAAAAAAAAAAGTTCTCAAATTCATATTTGAACAAAGCCTTATATTTAAACAGGAAGGAACACAGTGATGTGTGCTGATCCCCCTCTGCTGCCTTGCTGAGGGCTGGGAAATGGAACAGATGCTGTGTATTCTTTAGAGGCGAAGTCCAGAACCACCTGCTCACACACACTGGCCTTGAGGTTGGAAGTTCTCAGAGTGGAACTGTTCCTGGTGCATGGGAGGATGGAGCCCCCCATTTGAAGCCTTGAAATCCTTCAAAAGATGCATTTGACTAAGCTGCCCTAGAGGTTATGGACTCACCATTCAGCTCTGTCCAAGTAGATGGCAGAATTTTGACTTTTTATAGCCAACTGACTAGAAGGAGACCAGCAGGCCAGTTGGACATGTGACCACACTTGGTTTATGGGGTTCAATGTGAACCTAATGTGATGTAGAAAAACAGATAGAAACATCAAGGGGTTGGGGAGATACCTCAGCGGTCTGAGCCCCTGCCTGGCAAGTACAAGGGCCTGGGTTCGATTCTCAGGAACACATGCCGTGCCATGCCATCCCTGGGCCCCAGGCATGTTGTGCTGGCCACTGGGCATGGTGGTGCACACTGGGGAAACTGAGACAGGAGCATCGCTACTGAGCTGCATAGTGAGACCCTGTACTTGATAAATAAATAGATAAGTAAGTCTTTAAAACGATACAAACAGCAAGTATCAGACTCTATGTTTGAAGGAATTCCCAGGTGGGACAGGAGCAACAGTCTGCCATGATACTGCTCCTAGACCCTGCTCTGGTTCTCTGTTACTTTTTTTTTTAGAATTGGTTATTTATTTATTTTTTATTTAAATTTAACAATGGTTATATTACATATTTTCATCATCAGATCAGTTTAGATTAATAGATATAGATATATAAGATTGATCAAACAATTAAACATTAACACTTTCAATAAACATTACTTCTTTTTTCTTTCCCTTTTCTTTTTTTTAACCATTGACACATTGCATGTTGTCCTCACAGTAGCTCTACAGAGCACAGTGTGTGGGCATGACCCACCTTCCTATTGGTGTTGCTAAGAAAAAAAAGAAAACAAAAGAAAATTCTTCTCTTTGAACTAAGAGGAAGGAGATGAATACACTGTCGAATGTTCTACTATTGCAGTGGGCCACCAGTGAAGCTTGCAATGTTGGAGGCTATTGATCCAAGCCTACGGTTCGTCTCATCAATCTAGCTCTGCATTTCATGCATTGTAATTAAGCCTTTTTTTTTTTTTTTTTTGGGTGATCAAGGGCAAGTCAAAGCAAGACCTGTATAACAAAACATTCATTTTTTGTATCTTCCAAGGTCAAATCCCCTCAGGATTAAGTTTGGGACCATATACAGCACTTTGTAGAACTGTTGTCAGTATCAGCCTTCGGGACAAGCCACGGCTATTGCTTGACCAGTTTGCTTTCTGTGAAAGCCTGAGAGAATGTTTTTCTCTGGGTGACTCTCCTTAGACATAGTATAGTTCATTTATCCCTTTCCTCTGAAGTCCCATAATCTCCTTGACCAGAAAATTTGAGACACCTCTGAGTTATAGGATATTACAGCACAGGTTCTTTTATGTCCTAAGTCCTTACTGACCTTGGAGGGCTAGGGCCAAAATATTGGCTATCCTCATAGCCCTTCTTTTTCTCCAATTTTTGGTCTGTTAACTTACATTCTCAACCCTCCATCAGAAAAGCTTTGTGATATTATTATTCACCCAACCAGCTCCGACAGGTCTAGCAAGGAAAGGACGAAGAGTGGCTGTGGTGGCTACAGAAGACACATTTGTACACAACAGGAATCAATCTATCTTTAAACAACCTTAAAGCATCGGTTGCTAGAGACAACCCCATTCACCTCTGTATGGTGCAGAAAACTTGAGAAACCCTTAGAATTTGCAAATGGCACTTCATGGATTGAAGATGAGAGTGATCTAGCCCAGCTGGCTAATCTACTTTGGCCACCCTAAGCTTCCATGCCTCACTCTTCAGATCTGGATCACTTTCAGGATGAAATATCCAAGAAAATAGTTTCTTCTTTGATGAAAAAAAAAAAAAAGTGCTGTTAGGGAGATATAAATAAACAACAGAAGAGAGATCTTAGTTTTGGGGGAAAAGACAGCCAGAACTTTAATAAGTTGACTATAAAAGCTGGACATGGTGGGGCACACTTGTAATCCTAGCACTCAGGGAGGCTGGGGCAGGAGGATCCCATGTTTAAGCCCACACCAGCAACTTGGCAGTGTAGTAAGGACTTGTCCCAAAGAAAATAATAAAATCACATAAAATAAAAGTTTTAGGATGTAGCTCAGTGCAAAGGCCTTGGGTCAAGCCCCAGGACCATCAGAAAAAAAAGTCTGGATAAGAGGACCTGCGCTCAAGGAGTTGACTGAGATCTGGGGGAAAAAAAAATCTTGACCTGAGCCTATTTGATGCAAGAAGGAAGCAGTCTATAGAATTTGACAAGGTGTGCTTTTAGGCTTTTAGGAGCTTGGAAAGATTCCATCCTGTAGTAGTGTTGTGGGAAATACACTTAGTTTGAGAAGAGAAGGAGAGGTTCTGATACGATCTTTGCATTATTTTTTTTTTTCCTAGAGACCCAAGTTTATCTAGAGAAGTCGCCTAAATTCCAAGCTTTTAGATTCTTCATCTAACACTATCTATGGTGATGACAAGCGAAGGTCCAGGAAAGACTTAACACAATCTTTGGTGTAGAATAAGAACACAGAAACTTCATGGTTATTCTAAATGAAAATCATGAGTTTGGTAGGCTAAACGCGAAACATGAGCTAGGAAAGTGATACGGAGGAGTAGATAAGGGAATCTATAGCTCCAAACAAAGTGCTTCAAGGACTCCATAGATGTCCTAAGTGAGTTTAAGCAGCTGGATCTGAACCTCCCCTACTCATCTATAGATGGTAACAATCCTCACCTACAATCCCCTTCTCTGCGTGAAAGGCAATTCCAAAGGCCCTGAGCAAAGCTGATGTCAGGCTCAAATGAGAAGATCAAACTAGCATGAAACTAGCATGAAAAACCTCATCTGTGAGCTCAGCTCTAAGGAATCATCCTCCTCTTGGCCATTCTCTTTAGGACAGGGTCAGAGGATGCAGCGCTAATCCAAAAATTCTCTCTCCCCAAATGTTATCTTTGGCCAGTGATACCTCTCTGAAGCTATCAGCCTGGTGCACACAGTATCCATATATGCTACTTTTAACGTCTATCCTCACTAAAAGAGCAGCCCTATGAATGCCCACGGAAGAAGACGGAGCAAAGCAATGTATTAAGTGCCATCACAGAACCATCATCGGTTATCCAGGTGCCTCACCTGGCTTCCTGAGCCTCTGTCCACTACATTGAGCAGAGAAAAGTGTCCTTGCATTACACATGGCCATCGTAAGGTAAGGCTCTAAGATAAGCTATCAGCTGAGATATTAATTTGTGGTTCCATTTCTTCCCAGAAGCCAAGTTCTGGAAGAGAACCAGATATAGAATTTTCCAGCTGGGTTCCTCTGGCATAGTTCCCCCAGTAGACCTTTTAGATGTCACCTGCAGCAAATCCCACACTACACAACCCTTATGTGTTTCTGTGGATGGAGGAAGTGCTGCCATTTATTTTATTTTATTTTATTTATTTTATGTTATGTTATTTTATCTTATCTTATTTTATTTTACCTTATTTTTAAATGTATTTGGTACAGGCTGTCACTACATAGCTTGTGCTCATAGTGATCCTCCTGTTTTCAGCCTCCCCAATGCTGGAATTACAGGCATGTACCACAACACCCCGCATGGGTGGCCAGCTGAGCTGGCCTTGGTGGCAGGGCCAGTGCAGCATGTAGTGCTAGGATCCAACCCGGATCCTTGTGCTTGCCTAAGCAAGTGCTGCCATTTTTAAGTGATTTTTTTTTTGGGGGGGGGGGGTAAAACAGAATCTCTCAGAGCCTCAGTGTCTTCCTCTGTAGATGGAGATAACTTCATTCTACATAGCTGACAGTTAAAATGTTTGTGAAAAGTTAAAGGGTGATGCTTAACATAAAGGAAAGGCAGCATACTATCCGTGTGTGTGTGTGTGTGTGTGTGTGTGTGTGTGTGTGTGCACCCACACACATCTGCCAAAGTTTCTGAAAAGCTGTGAAGCACTGAACAAACACAACATCACTTCCGCTGTGATGGCATGTGTCTAGATATCCCACCAAAGCCTCACTCTGTCGCAGGGGCAGCTTTTCAGAGGTGGCCTGATGGAGTGTGTGATGCTGGAATCAAGGATGTGTGATTACTGAATGGGTCCACTGACTCATTTGTCACAGTTCCAGGAGAGAACAACAGGAAGGCCCTAATTTAGTCCTCTGGTTGGTTTGGCAGAGTTCTGGGAGTGGACAATGGGAAGGCTCTCCCTGGATAATGGGATGTCCCTACCCTTAGGGCGTGTAACCTGGACAGAAAGAGGGCTACTGTGGCTGCTGGCTGCTGAGCACTTGTTGCTTTTGCTGCCTACCATGAACTCTTTCTGCTCTGTGATGCCCCTCTGCCATGCTGCTCTGCCTTGGAGCCAGCTGACAAAGGACTGAGCCTCTACACACTGTGAGCTATGATTAGCCTTTCCTCTTCTAACTTTGGATGTTGGGTGTGCTGTCTCAACCAGAAGAAAAGTGAGATACCGATTTGGGCATGAACCCATCGAACGATAGAAGGGATGCAAGATAAATAGGTAAGAATCTCCTATCGTGTATCTCTGGTACAAAGAAGCTGGCTTAACCATGCCAGTAGGAGCACCAGCAGCTATGCTACAAGCCCTACGTTGGTGTTTTCCACAACTAACTCTAGCTCATATTTGCTCCATCCAGCCACCTACTTACCACCTCCAATTTTATTACCTACTGTTGAACTCAGCTGCACTCACTTTGCTCGGCATCTCCAGTGCATGCATTCTTGTTCTACCCTGGACTCAGGAGAGTTTCAAGGAAGGAAGGATTACCTTGTAAGGAAGCCCCCCTCCCATTGGGCCCCATGTTGGCTAATTCCATCTGTCTTTCTGCTCCTCTGAACAGGTTGTGCCTGAATAAAATGCCGAACTGAGTCTTGGTAGTAATGGTAGGTACCCATTGGTGTTCTTTCTGGAGAGGCTCATTGTGTATGGGGCCCAGAATAACAGTTTGGTTGCATAAGATAAAAGATTCTAGAATCCTCCCCACATCTTTGTCCCTGAACCTAGTGCTTGATTTTTTTATCTTGAGCTAATCATTCTACTTACTACCGATTCTCTGATCAGAATGTGCATCGCTGTTGTTTCCACTATTTCTTATATCTGATTAGAGCATAGCAGTCTTGCTCCAACTATCTGCCCTAGCAAATAGAGTAGTTTTCATTGTCTCATGGTATGCACTATGAGGGTGACCAAAAGGCTGATTCATAGAAACTGAAGACAGCATGGACAATGAGAGAGACAGAAGCCCTGGCATGGAGGAAGACAAAGGATGTCACACTGGTCTTGCATCACTTCAGTATGCTGAATGAGCTCCTTCTTGAATTTGACTCTTCCTTCAAAACACCCTGTTGATAACCTTGGTAGAAAGAAGAGCCACCTGGAGGTGCAGACTCCTAGGAAACTCTGGCTTTCTCTCTCATCACCTTGGCGTAAATTCTGGCTCCCAAGACCTTGGGTTTGATCTTCTTGTTCAGCAGATTAGACTACAGAGGAGGGACTTTATATTCACTGTATTAAGACTTAGACAACATTTCTTTCCTCTCCTGGGGATTCCAAGACCCCCAAACAGTCAAGCTTGCTGTCCATATCAATCTATTCTCAAAGTAAGTTAGATAAATCCTCATAAGACCAGCAGATCTCTAAGGACTCAGGCCATCCTTCTTCGTCCAAACCCACATCTCTCAGCCCAAGCAAGCCCAGCTGTGTAGATGGGGAGACTGTCTCCACCTATGGTCCTCAGCCCAGCTCCTTCCAAGAGGTCAGCTGCTCTCCCTCTCAGCCTCACACAGAGAAGGCAAGTGTCCTTATCACCTCGCACAGAGCGGCCAGTGTTGCAAGGGCTGATGCAAGATTCTGCAGAAGGAAAAGCTACAGGTGTGTTTGTGCAGGGAGGAATGTGATTGGCCCCCTCAGTCCCCTCTCTCCCACCTGGGAGGTATAAAGACAGGTCCACCACCTGCTCAACTACATCGCCACCATGAATGCTCTTCTGATCCTCGCCCTTGTGGGAGCTGTTGGTGAGTTCTGTGCCTTGCCTGGGGCAGTCCACCCTCTTCTAGAAGACTTCTTCTTGTCCTCTGTCATCACTGCTGTGTCTCCTATCATACTGTGCCCTGAGACTTGTTTGACCTTGTCCAGAGCCTCTTTTTGCCTTCTTGGGCTCTCAGTGAGCCTCACCTCTGTCTTTTTCCTTGATTCCTTCCCCATCACCGTTCTGGGCTGAGATCAGTGAGGCTAGCAGAGGAGGCCAGGTGGACAATGTCCTTGACACAAAGCAGTCATCCTATGGCTTAACTCCAACAGCTCTGGCATGGATCTACCATGGCTTTTCTCAACCTCTTGTGAGGAGTTTGAAAAGGTTGCTCTTTCCAGAGACTCACTGTTAGAAAGCCAGATAACCTCTCTGAGGTATGACCTGGGCATTGGACATTTAAGCTTCCCAGGTGACTTTAGAATTTCCAGATTTGTATCCAGGATCAAGAATAGCTATTCTGCTGGCTGGTTCTAGGGTCTCCTTTTGCTGTGCCTAAGAGGACCTATAAGCTGGCCTCACCTCCTCTGCCCTCACTGTGTAGACTTGGGTGATGGGAAACCCAGATAAAGCTGTGTCTACTCAGCTGAGAGATTATCCTGGCTAGGCCAAACCATGTTGATCACCTGGTGCTCAAACACTTATGGAGGATAGACTGGGGTGAACCTCAGAGAGTAAGGCTCAGAGAGGAGACCAGCTGTGTTCTTCTGGTCCATCATCACCCAATGCATAGAAACATTTCTGTGCCTTCACGCTTGTGCCTGCTGAAAAGATCTTAGCTCCTTCAGCATCTCAGATACACAGCTATGGTTTTTTGCAGGCACAGGCACTGGGACAGCTACAAGCTGGAGTGCCCACTGGAGATGACAGAGCTCCGAGCTTGCCTATGGTCGCTGTGCTAATTAAAGAAGCACACTGAGCTGCAAGCCAGCGCAGGACTGAGGGATCCACCTTCTAACCTCATGCTAACTTGGCTTCCTCCTTCCCATCTTTATTCAAGCTGCTTTCCCCGTTGACGACGATGACAAGATCGTCGGGGGCTACACCTGCACGCAGGGCTCCGTCCCCTACCAGGTGTCCCTGAACAGTGGCTACCACTTCTGTGGCGGCTCACTCATCAACAGCCAGTGGGTGGTGTCTGCGGCTCATTGCTACAAGTCGTAAGTGTGGGGCCCCTAAATGCGGAGCAGAAAGACCTGGCAGCTTATGGGGAGAGGGGGCTGGAAGGAAGGTGGGAAAGACGACAGAGAAGAGAACTTGTTGCTGGAAATGGCTCATGCTGGAGGAGAGGTCAGACAATAGCAAGCCTCCCTCGCACCAAACAGATTCGTTAACTAGCAAAGTCTGGCTATGAGCCAGAGTAACAGGGAAGGATCACTTTGGTGTGGTGCAGATTGGTAACAAAAACAGGCAAGAAACTTGGACAAATACCTTTTGCCAATTAGCTACATATGGGCTATAGGAAGGGGGCTGGGATAGCAGAGCAAGCCCCAGCTGCAGTGGGTACCCCATCCCTGCGGCACCCCATCTCCCATGTGCCACTTCTCCCTGTACACCACCCGCCCTTCTACACTGTCTACCTCTGTAGCAGAAAGTTTCAGGGTCTTGCCCCAGCACCACCTACCACTTTCACTGCTCCTACGCTACCGCCGCATACCCCATCCTGAGCCCCAAGACTTCCCTCTGAGCAGGGCATTTGAGAATCCTGAGGGGGGGTCCTGGACTGCAGACAGTAAGCTTGTCCTGTGCCCCTCTTCCCACCAGCCGCATCCAAGTCAGGCTGGGCGAGCACAACATCAATGTCGTGGAGGGGAACGAACAGTTCATCACGGCGTCCAAGATCATCCGTCACCCCAGCTACAACAGCAACACCCTCAACAATGACATCATGCTCATCAAGCTCGCCTCGGCTGCCACCCTCAATAGCCGGGTGGCCACTGTGGCTCTGCCTTCCTCCTGTGCGTCCACTGGCGCCACCTGCCTCATCTCCGGCTGGGGCAACACCCTGAGCTCTGGCGGTGAGTGAGACCCTTCACATGCCGGCTGCCTGCCCTGTCCCCACACTTCCCAGGCGCAAGCGTGCCTATAACATCGGACTGCTTTGTTTCCAGCCTAAAAGTGCACTTCAAGCGCCTATTATCCACAAAGCTCTGTGGTGGCCTCCATAGAGCTGTGAGGCCCTGAGGGATTGATGTCCAGAATCAAAACAGGATAAAAAGCAGGACGCGCCATTCTTCCTTCCTGGATGGGGACCAGCGGCGGTCCTGCTGAAAGCCGTTGTTCCGTTCTGAGGCTCAGATCCTCGGCGGCCCCTCCAGGCGCCACCTATGTAGCTGGACACCGGATCTTCCCCCAGCCTTGTCTAATCTCTCTTTCTTCTTTCTCTGCTCATTTCCTGCCCCTCACAGTCAACAACCCAGACCTGCTGCAGTGCCTGAATGCCCCTGTGCTCAGCCAGTCTTCGTGCGAGTCCTCCTACCCTGGAGAGATCACCAGCAACATGTTCTGTGTCGGCTACCTTGAGGGAGGCAAGGACTCTTGCCAGGTGATTGGAGCCTTTCCTGGACCCCCCCCACCCACCCACCATGTCCTGGGTGCAGAATAAGAGTGACCCAGGGGGCAAGGACGGCAGCTCCATGTAGTGACCGTGACCGGTCATGCAGAAGCCATGGCCTGCACACCATCTCCTTAACAAGGGCAGGGGGTGGGCACCATGGGACGGGCATGCAGCCTGTAGAGCAGCGTGTTGAAGTGCCACGCAAGAGTAGCTCTACTCCCTCTCACCTCCTTCTTCCATGATTTGTTCCTCCTCCTAGGGTGACTCTGGTGGCCCCGTGGTATGCAGTGGTAAACTCCAGGGAATCGTCTCCTGGGGCTACGGCTGCGCTCAGAAGAACAAGCCCGGCGTCTACACCAAGGTGTGCAACTACGTGTCCTGGATCCAGCAGACTATCGCTGCCAACTGAGCCCCCAGGCCTACTGCCACCTCTATGCCAATAAAGTGAACCCGTGCTTGTCATCTGTGTCTGCTCCTGGCGTCATCATTCTGGGAAACACCCTCCAATCTGAGGGCAGACTGAGCTCCTCTTGAGAGCTAAGCAAATCTCCCCCATCCCAAAATATATTCTATGGGGCGCTAGATGAACAGCATTTGAAGAGAAGAAATTAAAGCATCAGGGAGTGGGGGTCAAAGGGCTCTGGCTTCAAGAAGAATACCCATCAGCAAAGTGGTTTTAACAAGCTGTCTTGACCTTGGCCCTCGGTTGGGTCCCCAGTGTTTCCGTGTGGGCAAGGGTGGCAAACCTTTTGCCTTCTTTGGCTACAAAGGACACTTCTTTGTGCCCAGACCACTCCCATCTAGAGGCACGTCAGCATGGATTGCTAGTGTTTCTTCTGAGTCTGCTCAGACATATGGGTTCTTGTTAAGAACTACAGAACTACAGCAGTCCTGATAGACAAGGCCTCACTGGCCACTTCCCAGCCATCTGCCAATGCGTCTAGAGGGGCCACAGGAATTCCCAGAACTTCCACTTGCCACACTCCGGAGAAATCTGCCTGTGGCTCATTCCACAAAGAATACTAGTGTGTGCTCACAGCTCGGGGAGCTTATAGATATTTCCCACTCACTCAGTCTCTGTCCTGGAGGACAGGTGGAAAGCAGGCCAGCAAAGGACATTGGCTCGCCCATGGCCTACACCCAGCAGATGACAGAGCTGGGGCTCAAGACCCCATTTTCCTGCACACCCTCTACCCAGCTTGCTATCCTCTCCAGATGATAAAGAGCTCACCAATCCTGGAGTGTTGCTCCATACCCCATTCTGCTCCCCCAGCACTTGCCTGCATGCCCAATGATTGCTCTTGAAGGGCTCCTGCCCAGTGCATTAGCTCCTGGGCCATATCTTCCCTGGGGATTCAGAAACGCACAGTGCCTCTTGCTCTGGTCCTGCTCACACTTGGCCCACGCATCTCTGCAGCCTCTGCCTTGTGCTCAGAAGTCCTGCCGGCCCGCCCAACGTGCTGTGCACCTCTAGTCTCCTTTTCTGGACATCACGGTGCTATCAGCTTGCATGGTGCTCCCAAGCCCCTCAAGGACCTCTGATACCTCTGTCCCCCATGCTTTCATCCCACTGGCCTCCATTCTGAGTTTCAGATCTCCACCACTGTCCTGTGCCCTCTCCTATCACAGCAGGTTCCCCCTGGCATTCAACTATGAGGACCTGGAGGGCAGATTTTGTCCTACTTGCCTAGCTGTCTCCAGGGATTACACAAAGCCTGGGGTATAAGTGCTTAGGGACAGAATGCATAAA
>PVJA010018445.1:27954-40150 GCA_004027025.1 Myocastor coypus | reverse complement strand
CTCTGCCACTGAGCTGCAACTCCAGCCCACACAAATATTTGTTGTTGTTGTTTAAACAGAATCTCACTATGCAGTTTAGGCTGGCCTTGAACTCACTGTGATTCTGCTGCTTCAGCCTCCCAAGTTCTAGGATTCTAGGCGTGCACTGCCATGCTCAGTATGTTTATTACTATTCTTTTTTTTTTTTTTTTTCTGTCTTTTTTGAGACAGGGTCTCGCTATGCAGTTCAGTCTGGCCTCTAGCTCACTTTTGTAGCCCAGGCTGGTCTCGAACTTGCACCAATCCTCCTGCCTCAGCCTCCTCAGTGCTGGGATTACAGGCGTGTGCCACCACACCCAGCTTATTCATTTCTTATCTATTTATTAATTTAGGAACTGGTCATTGAGCTTGGACATTGAACTCGGGTATTGAACTCAGGCCTTTGCACTTGCCAGGCAGACACTTATTCTATTGAGCTATCTCCCTGATCCTGTTTATTACTATTCAATTCTTTGCACCATGTATAGAAACACAGCCTGTTGTGCCAGCCCTGCTTCTGGGGCGCGCTGAGATGGCAGCTGAGACCGGGTGTGGTGACTCATACCTGTAATCCCAGCTCTTGGGAGGCTGTAAACAGGTGCATCACTACAAATACAATTTAGCAGTAAGATCCTGAACACCCTGCAGACCTTTCCCTAAAATATTTTTTTGAAAAAGCAATAATCTATTTTTTTAAAAAAAAGAACAATAATCTATTAACAAAATGAAACATCTAAATTTTTTCACTTAACATGTAAAAGTAGAGCTGGGGATATAGCTCAGTAGCACAGTGTCTGCCTGGCAAGTACAAAGTCCCATTTTTGATTCCCCAGTACCAAAAACATTTAAAACTAAAATAAAATGTTGTAAAAGCATTTAAACTATAGACAGCATCAGGCAGATTGGAGGCTATGCTGGACCCCTATAAAAATTAAAATTGAGATTTTGTCTATTAGAAAAGTTTCCTCTTGTTGGGACTACACAGCCAACCTCCAATTGGACTCAACTGGAGGCTGCATGGTTGAAAGTTTGTATATGTAGTGTGTTGTCCCCAGTCACTGATGGTCCAGCTGCATCCACATTGCCCATCTGGCTTTCCACTATTTAGATGGAAGATAAACATAGATGTGCTGGGTACACGTAGGAAGGCCAACTTCACTGAAATTCCCAAAGGCAGCAAGTATATGTGCCGAGCTACTATCAAGAAAGTTTTTCATGGGGCCAGGGAAATAGCTCAGGGGCACAAATGCCTGCCTGGCAAGTGCAAGGTCCTGAGTTCCATTCCCAGCTCTGCAAAAAAAAAAAAAAAAAAGTTTTTCACTGTTTTCTGTTTCAGTGCTGGGGACTGAACTTGGGTTATGATACAACTGAGCTACACCATCAATCCTTTAAAATTTATTTATTTATTTATTTATTTATTTATTTATTTATTTATTTATTTATTTATTTATTTAATGGCCTGCTCAGCCTGCCCTGGGGGTGGGGCTGGTGCTGCATGTGGTGCCAGGAATTGAACTGTTGCCCCTGTGGTTGCCTTAAGCTTGCCTAAGCAGGCACTTTAGATCACTGTACCATCTGACCAGTGCAACTGACCATCTGACCAGTGCAACTGTACCATCTGACCAGTGCAACTCTTTAAAACTAAAAAAAAAAAATTTAAATTATTTCTTCTTTTTTTGTTGTCGTGCTGGAGATTAAATAGAGGCACTCCACCACTGTGCTATATCACCAGTCTCCCACCCCTCACCTTTTTGTATCAGAAATTGAACTTGTAACCTCATGCTTGTCAAGCAAGTGCTGTGCGGCCGAGCTACATCCCTGGCCCCATCCTTTATTTTTCATTCTGAGCTAGGGTTTCACTATGTCACTCAGACTGCCCTTGGAGCTGCAGTCTTCTTGTGTCAAGGCACTGAACACCTGGGGTTAAAGGCATGGACCACCATCCATAGCTGTTATGCAAATAGTTGACTTGAGGACACTGAACGGCGATTCCTGGGTTCCTGGGCTGAGCAGATAGTGTGGTGGTCTAAGTGCCTGCTTAGCAAGCACAAGGCCCTGGGTTCAATTGCCACTATCGCATGCTGTGCCTGAGACACTGAGGAACCTGGGACAGGAGAATCATTATGGGTCTGAGCTGTGTAGCGAGACCTTGTACCAAATACATAAACAAATAAGTAAAAGATTTTTAAAAAATACACAGCCAGGTGTGGTGGCACACACCTGTAATCCCAGCACTTGGGAGGCTGAGGCAGGAGGATTAGTGCGAATTCAAGACCAGCCTGGGCTACAAAAGTGAGTTCAAGGCCAGCCTGAACTGCATAGTGAGACCCTGTCTCAGAAAGACAAAAAAAAAAAAAAAAAAAAAAAAAAAAATCACAGGTGGTTCTTTAATACTGGATCTGAGCTTCCACATTCAGATGGGAAAAACTCTCCTGACCTATAGCCAAGAAGTTCTAAGTGGACCAACTCAACAGGTAGAGGAGGTTGCAGGCTCCCTCTTAAGAAGCTTCCCTGGCGTTGGTCAGAAAATGTCACCTTCTGAAAAGAAAACGAAAATGAATCACACTGGTAGACTATTCTGAATGATGACTTGTGAATGTGCTCTGGGCTTTCTCTAATAGCAGCGAGGGGACTAAAATATAAATTGTGATTCAATGACAGTACCAGGCCCACATTAATTCATCCCTGTTGTGCAGAATTCGTCAATGTTTGTGGCTGCCTGGCATCTCAGCCCTCCTCTAGCCAGAGGAGCTCCCACCCAGTGAGTCACAGCACACTCACTCCCGCAGGGGGTGGAGAGGCCGAGGGCTGAACCTCTTCCCCGACATGCTCTTGGCTAGACAAAGACAGAGGGCAGGCTGGCCATCCAGATGCTCTCTTCCTAGACTTCAAAATCAGAGTAAATGAGGCAAAGACAAATGGAAGGTCAGAATGTATGTGCCTGGAAGGGACTTAGCTGAGCCTGTGTGGTAGGATTATTCCTTCTTTTTTTTTTTTTTTTTTTTTTTAATATTTTAAATTTTATCTTTCTTGTTTCAGAACTTTTATTTGTTTATTTATTTTTATGGCCGGCTCAGCCTGCCCTGAGGGCAGGGCTGGCACAGCATGTGGTGCCGGGGATTGAACCGCGGTCCCTGCAGCCGCCCAAGCTTTCCTAAGCAGGAGCTTTAGACCACTGAGCCATCCTGCCGGGCCCCTATTCCTTCTTTTTTAAAATTTAATCATTTATTTATTTGGTGCAGGGTCTTGCTACACAGCTCAGACTCCTATGATCCTCCCATCTTAGCCTCCCCAGTGTTAGGATTATAGGTGTGCACCAACACATCCAGTTTCAGTGGGTGGCTCAGCAGGCATGGGGCTGGCATGATATGTAGTAACTGGGATCGAGCCCCCATCTTTGGCTTGCCAGGCAGGCGCTTAAACCACCAAGCTAGTTGGGCATGGTGGTGTATGCCTATAAATCCAGAACTTGGGAGGCTGAGGCAGGAGGATCACTGTAGGTTCAAGATCAGCCTGGGCTACAATGTGAGCTCAAAGCCAGCCTGAACTGCACAGCTAGACCTTATCTCAAAAAGACTAAGCCAAACCAAACAAAACACCACCAAGCTATCTCCCCATCCAGGATTATTCCTTCTAAAAGATGATTATCTTGTGTTTTGCTCCTTGGGTCTTTTTTATTCTGTGTGTATTTTCAAATTTCCCATATATGATTCTTTTTTCTTTTGAAGCAGAAGAATTAAACTCGGCCAAGATTTTGCACATGTGAGGCACACATTACTGCTAAGCTACATCTCCAGCCTTTATAATACACCGTTGTTAGTTACAGTCACAACACTATTTATTCTGCCTCCCCCAAGTGTTAGGGATTGAACTCAAAAAGTGCTGAGATCACTTTAACTTGGTCCATGAACACATGCCTGGGTGCCTGTGTGGGGGTGTGATACTAGTATACTAGTGTAGCAGAAAATGTCTTCGGCCCTGGCCTGCTGGTTGCCTGCCACCCACATGCTTCAATTTCTTTTCTTTCTTTCTTTTTTTTTTTTTGGTACTGAAAATCATACTTAGGACCTTTCACTTGCCAGGCAGGCACTTGTGCTACTACTGAGCTATGTCCCTGGCCCTCACTTCAATTTCTTAGTTGCCCAGGCAATGCTTCCTGCTCCAGTTCTGATTGCTTCTGTCCCTTGGAGATGGCTGGTCACAAGGGCTTGCTAGATAGCTCAGTGTATTAAAGCTCCTGTTTAGGTGGACGCAGTGCCCATGGCTCAAGCCCAGGCTTACAGTGCCAGCTCTAACCCTGGGGGGTACTGAGAAGGTGATTGAGACTGGGCGTGGTGGTGTTTGCCTGTAATCCCAGCATCTGGGAGGCTGAAAACAGAAGGATCACTATGAGTCCAAGCTTGTAATGAGACCCTATAGACCCTGCACTAAATACATAAAAAAATAAAAATAAAGGAAGAAAGAAATGGCTGGTCACTGTAATGCATAGCTGGTCATTATGATGCGCATTGTAGAAACCAATCCCTAACTGACAAGCCATTCTGCCTCTGGACTTCACACTTGCTTATCCCATAGAAGCCCTAGACCACCAGAGGCCAGGGCCTGACACTTTGGGGAAGATCCTGGTCAGTGCCCGTTGACATAAATATATCTAACTCCAAATTCTGGTGCTGTTTAAATCTTTATGCTTGCGGGCGATTTATAGGTAATGTAACATCCTTCTCACAACACCATAAAGGGTAAGTAAAGCTAGGTGTGGTGCTGCACACCTGTGATCCCAGCACTTGGGAGGCTGAGGCAGGAGGATTGGTGTGAGTTCGAGACTAGCCTGGGCTACAAAAGTGAGCCCAAGGCCAGGCTGAAAAAAACCTTTATTCTTACCACTGCTCTAGGGATTAAACTCTACCTCTTTACACTAAACTGTATCTCTAGTCTCCACCCATCCTGTCCCCTTTCTGTCTCTCTGTCTCTCTCTCTCTCTCTCTTCTTTTTTTACCTTTGGAGCTGGAGATTAAATCCAGGGACTTCACACTGAGCTACATCCGAGCCCTTTCTTGTAGTTTTTATTTTGAGACAAAGTCTTACTAAATTACCCAGAGTGGGCTGGAATTTGTAATCCTGCTGTTGCAAATTCCAGAGTGTTGGGACCACAGGCGTGCATCACCACACCTAGCTTTACTTACCTTCAGTGGTGTTGTGAGAAGGATGTTACAATACCTATAACATAGTCAATATTAGCAGGGGACAACCCACACAGCACCCCCAATGCCAACCCCCGCCCTTCTCTTGGAAAGAAGCTTTCTTTCCCCAATAAATATTCTGCCCTTAAAATATAAAAATAAAAATAAATAAAATAAATATTAGCTATTGGAACAGATAATAATGTTAATAAAAGCTAACACTTATTATATTCTAAGAGATTTAGAATATTTTAATCACTCTGAGTTCAATTCCCAGTATCAAAAAGAAAATAGCAAAAAAAAAAAGTCCTCCCAAAGTAAATTATGTTAATTAGGTTAATCAACAAAAGCCACAAAAGCGAAGAACCCCCGGGTCTCTGGGGCTTGCTGTCTTCCAACATACCTTTCTCCTTTGCTTCACAGTGATCTGAGCCTGGGTTGCCTCCTGGACAACCTTTCCAAGCTGTGACTCTGGAATCCAGGCTCCTTCTATCTTGTAGCACTACAGCTCCAGAGCCTTCTTGATGTCTTCCTGGATCTTTTATATAGGAGATCCTGTGGGACATTTGGGACCCACGCTTCTTAAGTGATGTACCATTCAGCTGGCCCCCAGATAACTGCCATAGAAGAGGGGAAATGTAATTGTCCCGTGCGTAGTATGATTCTAGAAATTGTTTTTGTAATTTACTAAATAGTTACCAATAAATCTTTATGGAAAAGCAGACTTAGGTATGTATTTCACCAAGTACAATTCTAGGTGAAACACTAGCAGAATTAGACAGACATGGTCACCATATTTGGGAGCTTACACTAAAAGAATCAGCGTTGTGCGGGAAACCCACTAAGCATGTTCTGCTGAAGATCATTAAACTCAGTAGACTATCAGTTGCCTGGGAGTGGGTGGGGACCAGCAGGACTTCAGCTCTGAGTGTACCTGTGTAGTTTGAATAGACATAATGAAAGACGACTGCAGTCCTGTGTGTGTGTGTGTGTGTGTGTGTGTGTGCGCGCGCGCGCGCACACGCGTGTATGTGGCCGGCTGAGCCCACCCTGGGCGGGGCCGGCACAGCATGTGGTACCCAGGATTGGCACACTTGCCTAATCAGGCACTTTAGACTGCTGAGCTATCTTGCCGGCCCAACTTCAATCTCAATATGCTTTTACTCAGCCTGGTCCATTTGTTATCTTTGTTTGCATTTATTTATTTACTTATTTTTAGGGAAGGGTCTACAGAGTGCTCAGGATCTCACTGCTAGATCCCGGTCATAGTTACCTTCTCCCCAGGAGCTGGGACTGCAGGCACGTGCCGCCTCGCCCAATCTCACCGCTCCCTGGGGGTGGGGCCGGCTAGGCAGGCTCAGGGATTGAAAACCCAGCCTCTGCACAGGCTTTCAGGCGCTTTAATCCGCTGAGCTATTTGGCTGGCCCTTCTGGTACATTTGTTGCCAAGAGCCAATCCATATAATTTTGGGGGGGGGAAATCATTTCATAGTTAAATTGTGGTGGAGGGTCGTCTGAGGCCTATCATCTTGCCATGGGAACTGGCTATGGTATGTGGGAAAAACTCCGTGTGCTTCCAGTCACCATGGCGGCCTCAATGGTTCCGTGATGCTGTGACACTTGAAGGTGAGTTTACATCTACTAAACACCTCCTGGCTCCTTAAGAACCAGTAATACTAATTAAAAAAAGATTTCACCTGGGGGAAAAACAAACTTCTTACTAACCTGTCATCTTTCCCCACTGTCCTCATCAGTTTAAGATCGACTCTGCCCTCTGAGTCATCTGATACTCCCTCCGATAACTGTCTACAGGCCCCATAAACAGTTGGAGTGTCTTTGTCTTTGCCCATCCCGAGGCACTGACCTACCAGCCTCCCATGTCCTTTGTGTGTCTCTTTGTCTTTCTTTTTTTAAATCCCTCACCCTGATCAGTCCCCAATATTCTTCGAAATTATGAATAAAAGTTGAGTGGGGTATAGAAGATGTTTCTATTGTTCAAAGGGGAATCAAAGAAAATGAGCAAACTGAAGCCCAGGAAAGGATAGGGGGTAAAAGTGGAGCAGGATTCACTAGAGTAATAGACTTAAAAGAATATAAGAATAATTCATAGAGGGGCTGGCAAGATGACTTAGCGATCTAAAGTGCCTGCTTAGGCAAGCTTAGGCAACCACAGAGACTGTGGTTTGATCCCCAGCACCACGTGCTGTACCAGCCCCACCCCAGGGCAGGCCAAGCCAGCCATGAAAAAAAAAAAAAAAAAAGAATATATTCATAGAGGGGCCCGGCGGGATGGCTCAGTGGCCTAAAGCGCCTGCTTGGGAAAGCTTGGGTGGCTTCAGGGACCACGGTTCAATCCCCGGCACCACATGCTGCGCCAGCCCTGCCCTTGGGGTGGGCTGAGCCGGCCATAAAAATAAATAAACTAACAAAAGTTCTGAAACAAGAAAAATAAATAAATAAATAAATAAATAAATAAATAACATTAAAAAAAATAATATATTCATAGAGACTGGGCATGGGGGCATGTGTGTATAATCCCAGCAACTTGGGAGGCTGAAAACAGGAGGGTCACTGTAAGTGTGATCTGTATAGTGAGACCCTGTAGACCCTGTACTAAATGTATTAAAAAAAAAGAAAATATTCCTAGAGCTGGGCTTCATGCAATAAGCCTATAATCCCAGTACTCCAGAGGCTGAGGCAGGAGGATCATTGAGTTCAAGAGCAGCCTGGGCTTCAATGTGAGCTCAATGCCAGCCTGAATTGCATAGGGAAACTATCTGTCTGTCTGTCTGTCTGTCTGTCTATCTAACCAAGGTAGGCTTACAATAGCTGCCTGTATTGGAGTAGAAGACTAGAGAAGGGCCATTTATGTGCTGGAAAGCAGAAGATCTGGCCCAATGTTGAAGCCCTGGAGCCCATGGCAACATCAGTCTGCATTAGGAAGCCAACAATCTGAGTTAGAAGGAGGAAGCGCTCCCTGGAGGCTGTGTTGGCTGCCTGGAGATAAGCGTCTGAAGGCGATGAAGACTGGTGCGCCTCCAGAGAGGCGAAGGGAGACTTCTCACTTGCCCTTGTTAGTCTATCTAGAGTACAGACCCCATTGGTCAGTGCCACCCACACCCAGAGTGGGTCTTTCCTCTTCAGTAAGCCCATCACCCAGGCATACCCAGAACTGTACTAAACTGATCTGCTAGGTGCTTCTTATTCGAATTGACATCATCGTTAACTATCAGATGGAATTCTTTATAATGCCCTGAGTTCATTTTTTAAAAAATGTAAGGGAGCAGACATGATTTCTTTCCTCCCTTCTTTACAAATCTGGCCACATTTTGCCTTTTTAAATTTTATTTATTTATTTGGTACAGGGTCTTGCCACACAGCTTGGACTCAGACTCTTAGTGATCCTCCTATCTCAGCCACCCCAGCGCTGAGACTACAGGCATGCACAACCGCACCCAGTTTTGGTGACCAGCATGGCACACCTGGTGTTCCTGGAAGATGCTGCATGTGGTACCAGGCTTTGAACCCATGCCCTTGTACTTGCCAGGCAGGCACTTAGACCCCTGAGCTATCACCCTGGAGCCCACATTTTACATTTTTTAACTTTATGAGAATTTCCTCTTCAGTTTATACTTCAACCTATGGAAAAACAGAAGATCCAAGATGAAATATTGAGGGGAAAATAGAGCTCTGAAATTATAGATAGTTGCTTAAAACATAGGTTGGGAGGAAATTCACTAAAAACTGAATCTATAGACATGGAATATAGCTCAGTGGTCCTGGTCTAGCATGTGCAAGGCCCTGGGTCCAATTTTCAGTGCAATAAGAAGGAGAAATGAAGGGCAGAGAGAAAAGGGAGTGAAGAGAATAAAAGAGATAAAAACTGTTACTGGAGAGACTGAATAAGCACCAACGGAATCCCATACTGAGTTTCAAAGGAGGGAAAGGTAGGTTGGTGTTTTGAGGAAGCTTCTGACTGTGATTTTGGAGGTGGCAAGAGAAAACAATGGATGAGAGAAAACAGAATGGCTTATGAAGTGTCCATTTACTTGGGCTGCAGTATCACATAATCACCATGTTCTCCCACATCCCTACAGGTCCCACGGGCTAAGGGCTATGCCTAGTAAGTGCCCAGACTGAGACTTAAATGATCCTCCTGGCCCCAGAGTCCCCACTGGCATGGAAGCACCTGAGCTATTTAAAGGCTTATTTGTTTTATAATGTGGGACACACAATATGTTAGCTAATTCATTCTCTTAGCAGCCCAGACATAAATATATTTTTTCCTTATTTTGTTTTGGGCTCCTACTGGGTGAGAAAACCTTCACATTCTTAAGGACAGTCTGCTTGTTTGCTTCTATTTGGGCAGCTTGGCAAAGAGCACTAACTCCTAGAAAGCTGCTACTCACAACCAAGGTGAGCCAAGTGAAAGCTCACGCCATTTTCCCCAGGGTGACGGTTTCTTTAATTCCAGTAATACCCTGGCTTCCAGGGGGAAAGGACTGTTTAAAGGTCTGTGTCAATTACATGGTGATTGTGAAACTCATAATATGACTAATCCAGTGGTTGGGCCTATGATTATCTGACATGATTCAAGAATATTCAGTGTAACAGGCTCTCTGCTTTCCTATAAAGAGAAGGCAGTGTCTGTGTAGACCATGGGTGACTTCTTTCCTGACTGCCTCTCTCTGTCAAAGAGAGGAAGCATTTATACACGGTTTCTGAATTAAACTCAGTGTTCTGCAAGCTATGAGGGCTATTTTTCATGGATGATGACTCAGGCATTGGGAATTTCAGTATGTTGCTTTATACAACTTGAAGTACCATGAAAGTCTTTGACCTGGAAGACTTCCTTTGGTGATTTGCATCCCTTTTCTGTACTTTTTAATATATGAGTAGACTATAGGCCATTGTGACAAGCTCATTGTTTGGACATTTTATAGTTTCTTTTCTCTTAAGAATACTTCATAGTGGGCTGGTGAGATATCTCAGTGGTGTAAAGCACCTGTTTAGACAAGCTTAGGCAACCGAGGGGGGCCGCAGTTTGATACCCAGCACCACATGCTGTGCCAGCCCCACCCCCAGGACAGGCTGAGCCAGCCATAACATAAATAAAAAAAATAAATAGAGTTTTTTGGTTTTTAAGAGATAGAGAAAAGGAAGAAAGAATACTTCATTGGAACAGGGAGATAGCTCAGGGGCACAAGTGCCTGCCAGGACAGTGTAAGGTCCAGAGTTTGATCCTCGGTTCTGCAAAAAAAGAATACTTCGTAACTGTTAACCCAAACACAATTTTTTTTAAATGTATTTAGTACAGGGTCTACAGGGACTCACTATGTAGATCAGACTCACAGTGATCCACCTGTGTTCAGTGCCTCAAGAGCTGGGATTACAGGTGTGTGCCACCATGCCAGTCTCAATTGCTATCTCAGTGCTCTCCAGGGCCAGGGCCAGCAAAGCATGCCAGGGACCAAAGCCCAGCTGCTGAGCTCTTCCAAAGTAGGCACTTTAGTTTACTGAGCTATCTGGCCAGCCCTCCAAATCCACTTATAATAAGCACCTATCAACATCCTGGTTGCAAAAATCAATAGATGCCTTCCTACAAGAGTGTGGCAGGAAGGAGGACCACTTTCAGGATTGCACAAGGATGACTTGGTTTGACTGCTAGAGGTATTAAAGTCAGGAAGTAGAGGAAACAGAAACAGAGGCATTAAAAAAAAAAAAAAAAGAAAAGAAACACAGGCATGATAACAGTAGAAGTCTAGAGAATTTAGCCAAAGGTACCTGCTGTAGAAAGGATGCAAGATGAACAGATATTGTTGTTGAATCTCACATGCCTATTGGAGTTCTTCATTTCCTGTTCTCACTTCTCTGTACAGTCTTATAGGAAACCTCCATTGACTAAAAAAAGCTAGAGCTCATGGTTTGCTATCTGTGATAAGTTGAATGAGCTCTAATTCCCAGACCTTGTGAATATTACCTTATATGGCAAAATCGTGCTTTGAAGATGTGTTTCGGATCACACAATAGAGAGAATATCCTTGATTGCCCAGGTAAATGCAAGGCAGCCATGAGTTTCTTTGTGTATATGGGGAAGGGAGGCAGATATGATCACAGAATAAGAGTCTGGAGTAGCAGCATGGGTCACAAGGCAAGGAAAATGAGGATCTTCAGAAACTGAAAAAAGCAAGGGAACAGATTCTTTCCTGAACCTATCAGACTGAGCCAAGCCTGGAGATATTTAGCTAAAACACTAAAACCGATTTTAGATATTTTTACCTGTAGAACTATAAAGGATTAAATTTTTTTAGAGATAGTATCTCACTATCCCATTCAGGCTGGCCTTGAATTCACAGCCCACTCCTGCCTCAACCTCTTGAGTGTTGGATGGCAAAAGTGAGTCATCACAGCCCCACTAAATTTATGCTGTTTTAAGCCACTAGGTTTGTGTCGATCTGTTACAGCAGCAACAGGAAATTAATGCACCACATGGCTAAACCAGAGATCCAGCTTCTTTTTGTTCTTTGGTCCTCTTTTCTTGAGGGAGATGGAAAATAAGAAGAATCTTAAGTATTTGACAGTTCTGCCTACTATCTTAGTGTTGCAGAAAGTTCCTGGATCTGCTCTGAAGAGGTGGAAAATTAGGCATTGAAGGGGCCAGTGAGATGGCTCAGCGGTCTAAAGCACCTGCTTAGGAAAGCTTAGGCAACATCAGGGACTGCAGTTCAATCCCCAGCACCACACTCTGCGCCAGCCCCACACCCAGAGAAAGCTGAGCCAGCCATAATATTTTTAAAAAAAAAGAAAGAAAGAAAGAAACAAAGAAACAAAGAAAGTTAGGATCCGGGTATGGTGGCGCATGCGTGTAATCCCAGCCCTCGGGAGACTGAGGCAGGAGGATTGGTGGGAGTTTGAGACCAGCCTGGGCTACCAAAGTGAGCTCAAGGCTAGCCTGAACTGCATAGTGAGACTCTGTCTCAAAAAGACAAAAAAAAAAA
>PVJA010018445.1:14974-27854 GCA_004027025.1 Myocastor coypus | reverse complement strand
CTGGTCCCGCGAAAGAAAAAGGACAAGAGAGGGAGCTTGCCAGTTGGTTATGATTTGGTACAGTCTCTCAGGCAAAGGGGACTGCGGTTCTATCCCCACCCCCACATGGAGCATGAGACCTGCTCTTAAGGCAGCCTCAGCCAGCAGGAAAAAAAAAAATGATAAGAGTTGTAGCCTGATGAGCATTTCAAAAGGCAGAGTGTGATGGACGGGACCCAGAGGCAGCTGTGGTAGGGCAGCTTCACCTGTGGGTTCCATGTTTGTTGCTTTGTCCCTTTCTTGAAAAGCTACTGGTTGACCCCTGAGTGAACCCTAGGATGGAAGCTGATGGAAGGCTTGGTTGTGCTCTCGACTAAGCATGTGGCCTTCCTTTAATGAGACCTGGTTACATTAGTGCCTCAGCATATGGTTCTCCTTTGTGTGGGTGATTGTGCACAAGATGATGCTGACTATCCTGAATAAAGCTGTGCTGTTTTGGAGGTTCTTTGCTCACTGAGGAGGGAATCTAGGTTAGTCCTCTGAACTAACTTCATCGGGTCTCTCCTCACTTCTTTAGGCACCAACAAAGAACATTACAACAAAGAGTTCTCTCAATGGGGCCACATTCAGAAAATATACTGTAAGAACAAGAGCAGTCTTTGGAAGGAGAAGTTGACATTTTTACTTAATAACCATCAAAACCAGGTAAAAATTGAGTAAAATCGAGGCCCTATGTCACCCATCATATATTAATTCCTAATCTGTAGATAGCTCTCAATGCTTCTGTTAATTGCTTCTTTCCAGCTGTTCTCACTGTTGTAATAGAGTGTATCCCAGGGTACCATCCAAAGTGCATGTACGTCAATGACTGTATAACTTACCCAGCCAAGTCCTGATACATGCACCCTGGCTTTCAAGCACATTTTTACACCCCTTATGTGTTCTAGAGAACACTTCCTGCTATGCACACCTGTCATCCTTCAGAAAGACTTAAGTGAGGAGTCTTTGTAGGCTTCAAGCTTAAGCAGTTCATTCTTCTCATCCTCACTAAAGTCTTTCCGCTACCAAAGAAAATTAAACCTTAAGAAAAAAAAAAATGGTTTCCATGCATGTGGTATCTTTTAGAATAAATGCATTTTGAAGTCAAGGACAAAGTTTTTAGACATGCTTTTCTTTATATGCTTAATAAAGAAAACTTCCTTACTGTAAAAATAAGGATTATTCTGATAATTACTGTATTGAGCAGCTTGATAATTACTGTGTTCTGATCTGTAGACAACAGAATTCACTTCACCTACTTTTTTTATTATTATTATTATTATTAAGGCCAGCTCAGCCTGCCTTGGGGCTGGTGCAGCATGTGGTGCTGAGGATCGAATCGTGGTCCCTGCAGTTCCCTAAGCTTGCCTAAGCAGGCGCTTTAGACTGCTGAACCATCTCACCAGTCCACTTTACCTACTTTGAACATAAAGAGATTTTAGCAAGGTATTAGGTAGTTCACTGAGTTTCCAGCAGTGCCAGGAAATAGACCAGGATACCACACAGCCAGAAAGAATCGTAGGAAAAATGGCCAACCAGAAAGGTGAATGTTCTTAAGGAAACCCACAACCACTGCTTGCCAGTCAGACCTCTGATGCTAGTGGCCAGACACCAAAACTACTATCAAAACCCTACCACTGTGATGGCTACAAGAGACAGATACAGCCAGACATGGTGGCATGTGCCTGTAATCATAGCCCTTGGGAGGATGAGGCCAGAGGATGAGTCATGAGGACCATTGTGAGTTCAAGCCCAGCTTGGTCTACAAAGTGAGCTCAAAGCTAACCCAAAATGCAGTGAGACTCTGTTTCAAAAAGATCTAATTAATTAATTAATTAATTAGCAGAAGACAGGTATACCTACTAGCATCTGGGATTACTTCCCTGGAGCATCTGCTTGGTACCTGGGATCTAACCCCCATTCCTGCTTCTGCCTAAGCAGGTGCTTTAATCTGCTGAGCTATCTGGCTAGCCTCATTCATTCATTCATTCATTCATTCATTCATCCATTGTCTTTTTGAGACACAGTCTCAATGTACAGTTCAGGCTGGCCTTGAGCTCACTATGGAGTCCAGGCTGCTCTCTTGAAACTTGAAACTTGAAACTATCCTCCTGCTTCCTCACCTCCTCCAGTGCTGGGATTATGGGTGTGTACCACTAGCCCATCTTATTTATTATTACTTTTTAAACTATGCAGGAGGACCAGCAGATTCACTAACCTGTTTCCCAAGCTTCTAGAAGGCTTCTGCCCAACACTCGGGCTTTGGTAGCTATATAACTGGAGAAAGACATCAGATATTCTGACTGTGGCATACAAAGGATAGAACACATCTGAGCAGTCCTGGATTTTATTACCTCTGCAGGTGTCAGGTGAGCAGCCAGCAATAGGGAGACATGCACCAAATGGAAAAAGTCAGACAAAAAAGTTTACCTTAGAAGAGAATGGAAAAAGTATTACATTTCTGCACTGAGGACGGCCTCAAAGGGAGGCTTTATCTGAAAAGCACAGAAAGGCCTGTTTTAAAAGACTAACCTTAAGTCAAGGCAAGACTTCTGTGACTTTCTTCTTTCTCCATTTCCAAAGACAGAGACAGCTGGCTAGACAAGGCCTGTGCTGTTGCTCCTCGATCCTTCTGCAGGCCCTCTGCCCCCAGGCTAGAGTGCAATTAGCATTCTGAGATGTGAATAATTTCCTCACACACAAGCCCTGCAGCAATTTAGGGTCCTGACGAGCCAGGGCTAGCAGAGCATTCTTAATGTAAAGCTCCCAAGTTAAAGAGCTACTGAGAAATCTTCAAAATTATAAAATCAGATATTCTGTAATGTATGGAACCCCTGAGTTATAAAGAGACACTTTCAAAGGAGCATCTGATTCAGTGTCCTCCCACCTTTTGTTTCTAAATTGAAACTCCAAGCCAGCTCCACTGTAGTCCTGCTTTAATTTCATTCTAAAAGTTGTGTCATCCTGTTGAACTAGGGCACCCTGGGAATGCGGCCCAGCAAATTTCTGGACCTCTTTTTTTTTTTTTTTTTTTTTTTTGTATGAGCATAGCACCTATTGAACCCATCTGTACCATATCTCCAGCCCTTTTCTTCTTTTTTAAATTTCGAGATGGGGTCTTGCTAAGCTGCCCAGGTTAGGCTCCAATTTGTGACCCTCTTGCATCTAGGATGCTGAGATTACAGGTACATGCTGCACCATTCAGCATGGAGCAAAACATTCTTTTTTTTTTCTTCTTCTGTACCAGGGTTCGAACTTGGGACTTTGCACTTGACAGACAGATGCTTACACTGCTGAGCTATCTCTCCAGCCCCCATACAGTTTTTTTTTTATTTTTATTTTTTTTCCTCATACAGTTTTAAATGTAGTATGAAATGCCAGGTGTGGTGGTGTACACAGTAATCCCAGCACTTGGGAGGCTGAGGCAGGAGGACTGTTGAGAGTTCGAGACCAGAAAGGTTGGGAAGTGAGATCAAGGCCAGCCTGAATTGCATAGTGAAATCCTGTCTCAAAAACAAAAAAGAAAAAGAAAACAATCCTCTAAAATGTAGTATGGAAATCACTGGGTGTGTCTAAGTTGGGTTTAAATTATAGATAAACAAATGTTTTAAATTTCCCTAGCTATTTATTTATTTATTTATTTATTTATTTATTTATATTTTTTTATTTTTTTCTTTTCTGAGACAGGGTCTCACTGTACAGTTCAGGCTGGCTTGGAGCTCACTTTTGTAGCTCAGGCTGGTCTCGAACTCGCAACGATCCTCCTGCCTCAGCCTCCCGAGTGCTGGGATTACAGGCATGAGCCACCACGCCCGGCTCTAGCTATTTATTTATTATGTACTAAGAAAAACAGAATAGATCAAATGTGAGATTGTGTCTATCACTGCTTATAGCAAAGCTAAAGTGGGTTTGCTTTGGTTTTTGGCTGAGCTAATGATGAAACAAACCACCTCCCACAGTGAACTTGCTATTGAAAAATAAGAGGGGGTGGTGGAGAGTGTTGGAAAGTGCAGTGTTCTCAGCCCAGGAATCTCAGGTTCCCAAGGTGTGTCCGGTGCTGGTTGAGGAGGAAGGGGAGACCAGCTGATCTGCCTCCTGTCCTCAGCTGCAGGCACCTGTCGGTGGTTTATAAATCCCGCTTCTGCTGCATGTTAGATTGAAAATAGGGTGTCACCCATTAAAAGCAAAAGCATGAAAATGGTTGTATAAACCATAACCTAAAGCTGGTGACATGGAAATGGGTCAGCCAGGGTGAGGCTTGTCCCATGGGAGGCTATAAACAAGTAACAGATGACATGTTTGATTTTATGTGCTGTCCTATGCTCTCTACTATATATCCCAGTGCATCTTGTAAAAAGAAAAACTAAAATAAAACCAACACTATGAGGCTGTTTCTTGTTTTGTTTTGGCATTTATGTATTTATTTGGTATAGGGTCTTGCTACAAAGCTTAGACTCATAATGATTCTCCTGTCTCAGCCTACCCAGTGCTGAAATTATAGACATGTGCCACCACACCCAGTTTTGGTGCTCAGCACAACATGGGGCCAGCAGAGCATGAAGTACCAGGGAGTGAACCCAGGTCCTTGGGCCTGCCAGGCAGGGGCTTAAACTGATGTGCTAGCTACTCAGCCTCTGGTTTGGCTTTTTTGAGATAGTATCTCACTATGTCATTTATGCCAGTCTTGAACTCACAATCTAGCCCAAGATGACCTAAACCTCCAAGAGCTGGGATTATAGATGTTTCCAACCATTCTCAGCTTTCTAGGCTGGGTTTTTAAATAACTCCACTCCATCTGGCTTAGGCCATCTAGTTTTCCACATAGGATAGAAATGCAGATCACTGGATTCCAAGCTCTTAGCTTATCCTGCTGGTGTCCTAAACCAAGAACCTGGTGTATGGGGATTTGAGACCCCAGGAACCTCAGCACATTTAGGCCACTCAACATCCAGGACCCATGTTCAAAGATGCTTCATGCTAACCTCGCTATCTGGCAGTCATGGTGCAGATATGCTATTCTGACCAAGGCCTCTGGGAGAGCCACTGACGTGGGCTCACTCGTGTGGGGACTCATTGCTCATTCCAAAAACACTGGGGTTTCAGGTCAAGTCCTAGAATTGTATTCATTTTCCTCTCCAACTGAAGGGTTGCACTGCCTATTTTTTTTTATTAATTAATTAGTTTGATACGGGGTCTCAGTACACAGTTCTGACTCAGTGATCTTCCTTGTTCAGCCTCCCCAGCACTAGGATTATAGGCATGTGCCACCACTCCCAGTTTTAGGGCCAGCACAGCATTTGGTACTGTGGATCAAACTTGGGGCCTTGTGCTTGTCAGACAGGAGATAGCTGCTGAGCTTCCGCCTCAGCCAGGGCTGCCTATTTTCTGATCTACTGTTATCTCTGCTCATACCTGGTTTCCTTTCATCCAGACTTGTGAATGACTAGAATGCACTTTCTTGGGAGGCTGAGGCAGGAGGATCAGTGTGAGTTCCAGACCAGCCTGGGCTACAAAAGTGAGCTCAAGGCCAGCCTGAACTGCATAGCAAGACCCTGTCTCAAAAAGACAAACAAGCAAACAAATGCACTTTCTTGTCTTCTTCTAACTCACTCTAGTCTACTGCCTCTGGTGAAAAGAAGGGAAAAAAATGCAAAGAACATCCTTTGAGATTCTCAAAGTTTTTTTTTTGTTTGTTTGTTTGTTTTCCTACTAGCTACGATGAAGGGAGAGCATATGTAACATCGCTGCTAGTTGGTTTGTTTGATGGAGTCTTATTCTGTAGTACAGGATGGCCTCAAACTCAAAATCCTCCTGCCTCAGCTCCCCAAATCCTGGGATTATAATTGTGTACCACCAGGCCTGGCTGTGTCATCACTTTTATTTAATAATCACTAAGTAGAATGCTAATCTCATCACCAAATGCCATCCTAAGTCATCCCAAGTACTTCACAATTTTTTTTTTTTTTTTGTCTCCCTTTGTAGTTCAGGCTGCCCTTGAGTTCACTTTTGTAGCCCAGGCCGGTCTGGAATTCACACTTATCCTCCTGCCTCAGCCTCCCAAGTGCTGGGATTACAGGCATGTGCCACCACACCCTGTGGTACTTCATAATTTGTAATTCATTGATTTCTTATCCATAGAGACTATCACTGTCTGTTTTACAAACGAAACAGGCAAATAGTTAAGAAAATTAAGAAAGAATTCCTTAGCTGGTACCAGATCTCATATGCAAAATCAGTGGAGATCCCTCCAATGGCTCCCCTTTACCTTCTGTACACTAATGGTGCCCATCAGAAGAGGGGTAACAAAAGGTGATAATCATGGAAAGAAAGTCCACAGCTGTACAGTCGGTAAAAAATACATTTGCTGGTGGTGCTGCTGGGGACTAACCCAACACATGACATGTGCCAGGGAGCTGCTCTGGCATGGAGCTACCCTCAGCTTAGAAGTTTTCATTCTTTAGAGCATTTTAGGACTTACAGACACTTTTTATATAATTTGTGCTGCTAAACTATTGATTTCCTCTTTTTTTGTTTTTTTTGTTTTTAATGTATGTAGTACAGAGTCTACAGGGTCTCACTGCCCAGATCAGACTCTTAGTAATCCCCGGTTTTGGCCTCCCAAGCCCTAGAATTACAGGTATGTGCCACCACGCCCAGTCTCAATCGCTATCTCTGTGCAACTTGGGGGCAGGGCCGACAGGGCAGGCTGGGTTTAGAACCTGGTCCCTACACTTTAGTCCTCTGAGCTATTTAGCTGGCTTTGATTTCCTCTTCTATGAAGTGCCTTCTACACATACTGCATAGCAGAGACTTTGGTGAAGGGTGTGGTCTTTAGAGAAGGACACAGGTGCTTTGCCTAACTCTTCCCAGACCTTTCCTTACCCTCCCTCCCCTCCCATCCTCTCCTCGCCCCTTCTCTTTTCCTTTCTTTTTTGAGACAGGATCTCACTGTGTAGTTTGCTGGCCTTGAGCTCACTGTGTAGCCAGAGGCAGGCCTTGAATTCTCAGCAATCCTGGAGCCTCAGCCTCCCAAGACCTGGGGTTACAAACCTGCACCAGACTCCTAACAGAATCTTTTTATGATTTGTTTATAATGTGTGCACCTGCACCTCTGTTTTGAGAACCTGCCCAGGGGCTGCTGGAACAGCTTTCTCCTCGAGGGCAAAGTTCTTGTTAGCTTTCATTCTCCAGGTGTGGCCCTCAGTGGCTGACTCAAGCAAAGACTCTTCCTTGCCTCAGGTTGGAAACAGACTCATCTGTGATTTTCATCCCAGAGTTTCCTGCGGGATCAGCCTGCCTCCTGCTTTCCTTTCCTGCCTTCTCTACTGTTCTGCTGACTTCTCCTGGGAGCCCTTTCTTACCTCATGCTCTGCTGGCCCCATGTTGTGCTGGGCACCAAAACTGGGTGTGGTGGCACATGTCTATAATTTCAGCACTGGGTAGGCTGAGACAGGAGAATCATTATGAGTCTAAGCTTTGTAGCAAGACCCTATACCAAATAAATACATAAATGCCAAAACAAAACAAGAAACAGCCTCATAGTGTTGGTTTTATTTTAGTTTTTCTTTTTACAAGATGCACTGGGATATGCCTGCATCTGCTTGCAGGCACTTTAATCTGCTGCGCTATTTGGGCAGCCCTTAATCTCCTATTTCAATCCTGAAGATTTTTCAATCACCAAAGAGGAAATACAAAATTCCTCTTAATTAAATGTTTACTTTAAACATTTATGTATAGCTTTATGCACATATAACATAAACATGTATACATTTATGTATGTATAACATAAACATATATGTATAGCTTTCATATTAATGTCACATCAAATTTATAATATGGTAGATTCTGAATATAGCTATATTTAACTATATTGCATATACATTTTAAAATGCACTGAAGGGTGTAACTCAGTAGGAGCACCCTTGAGTACCATACACAAAGAATGAAGTGAAATGAAACAAAACAAAATGAATTGAAGCCCCGTGAGTATATTTATGTAATAGAGCATGATTTTACATTTTCAAAGTTACAGAGTATATAGTTGCTGATCTGTTTCTTATGACACATGGTTGAACATCTTAAAAACATTAGTTTTGCAGTCATGGATCAAGAACATTACTTTTAATTACAGTGGAATTTATGTGAGAAGATGCCATTATCACCTGGTGACATTGGGGCACCATCGTTGAATGTGTAGGCTGAGTGTGCTCAAATCTTACTACTAGTGCTCAGTCCTATTCTGACCATCCCTTCCTAAATCTCAGTCTCCTGACCTATGGAAGAGAGGTAATGTGAAGGGTTACAGTCATAGTGCCTCTCGGTACAGAAGAAATGGGAAGGTGCTGATAATACTGATTGATGATGGTGAAAATGTCTTTATTTTTTCAATTTCTTCCCCTTTATAAGACCCTTCCCTCTTGTCACTTTTAGCATTTATTCCAAGACTTTATTTTAGTAAACATTATTTTAGGAAATTGGGTAATAATCACTTTGTACTGTATACTTGTATTTAATACAGAGTCTAGGGGCCTGGTGGGATGGCTCAGCGGTCTAAAGCACCTGCTTAGGAAAGCTTGGTCGGCTTCAGGGACCGCGGTTCGATCCCTGGCACCACATGCTGCACCAACCCTGCCCTCGGGGCGGGCTGAGCCGGTCACAAACATGAGTGAATAAAGAAACAAAGGTTCTGAAACAAGAAAAAAATAAAAAAATAAAAAATTATTAAAAAAAATACAGAGTCTACAGGGTCTACAGGGTCTCACTACATACATAGATCGGACTCCTAGTGGTTCTCCTGTTTTTAGCCTCCCAAGTGCCGGAATTATAGGCACCAGCCACCATGACCAGTCTCAATCCCTGTCTCAGTGCACCCTAGGGTGGGGCTGGCATGGGGATGGAAAAGGCTGGAAGGTCTTGATGGGAAGTTCTCTGCCTGTGGAAGCTGAAAAGGGCTAGCACTTCCTGTCTTTGTGTCCTGGCTCAGCCCATGTGAGCCCAGCTAGTAATGATGCTCATAGAGTTATGATGTAAAGTCTTGTACAAGCACTTTTAGAAGGTTTTCACAGGGCTGGTGAGATGGCTCAGTGCTGTAAAATGCCTGCTTAGGAAAGCTTAGGCAACTGCAGGGACTGTGGTTCAATCCTGGGCACCACATGCTATGCCAGCCCCACCCTCAAGGCAGGCTGAGTTGGCCATAATATTTTATTTTATTTTATTTGTCTTTTTGAGACAGAGTCTCACTATGCAGTTCAGGCTGGCCTTGAGCTCACTTTTGTAGCCCAGGCTGGTCTCAAACTCACGTTGATCCTCCTGCCTCAGCCTTCCAGATACTGGGATTATAGGCGTGCGCTACCATGCCCTGAAAGGCCATAATATTTAAAAAAAGAAAAAAGATTTTCATAGCAGTAGTTGTGGAATGTGCTGGGCCATGACTGTGGATAGTGTCCCCATGTCACCTCTTTTCCGGGTTTCCTGCTGACTCACCTTCATTGGCTCCTGCCTGCTTCCTGGAGTGACCCAGGTTCCCTGCCCAACCTCTGACCCACCAACATCCTTCCCACACATTCCCTGGCTATTTAGATGCTGCAGGTGGCTCCTGATGTTGAAACTGAAACACGACAGGCAGAAAATTATTCATGCATAATTCTCTGTGAGAATTATGTAATTGGAGCCAAAGATAAAATCTTTTTCTTTGATGATTAAGACTATATTCTTTTATGAGATCCAAGCTAAGGACATAGGTGTGGCTTTAGACCGAGGTAGCAACGATCTTTCAGGGCCTGCCAAGTAGTGAGTGTCTGTTCCTTAGCCAGATCACTAGGGCTTTTCCCGTGATGTCCCATCCGTGGCACTCTCTTCACTGCTTTTTTTTTTTTTTTTTTCTTTTTCAGGAGTGGGGTTCAAACTCACAACCTTACACTTGTCAGGCAGACACTTGTGCCATGGAGCTATCTCCCCAGCTGCTCTACACTGCTTTTTTTTTTTTTTTTTTTTTTTTGCAGTACTGGGAATCAAACTCAGGACCTTGCACTTGCCAGGCCGGTGTTTAAGCTGCTGAGCTGTCTTCCCAGCCCTCTTCAGTGCTTTTTGAGACCAAACCTATACTCCTCCACCAACCTGGCTTCTAGGCTACTTTTATTTTTTGCTTAGCTAAGTTTTGTATTTTCTAACCAAAATACTCACCTGCCCTTCTGAGGCCAGCTTCTTCTCTCATAGGGGGACATGGAAAATGTTATCTTTTGTACCTTCAGTTGTCTGTTTAGAAGCCCTTGTTTCTGCTGGGCATGGTGACACATACCTTATAATCAGAGCCCTCTGGTGGGTTGAGGCAGGAGGTTTGGAGCCTGGGCATTTTAGTGACTTGGCAAAAACTTGTCTTAAAAAAAAAAAAAAAAATCTAATAGGGACTGGGGTTGAAGGTCAGGCCCTGAGTTCAATGTCCACTCCCAACACCACCACCATTAATCATCACTGCTACCACCACCATCATCAGGAGCAGCAGTAGCAGCAGCAGCAGCAGCAACAAGATTTTCATCATCCTTGTTTCCCCTGCTTTCAGCCCCGCTTGCTCTGAGCTGGTCTGCTAACCTCTCCTGCAGGCCTGATTTGTTCCCCTTAATCAGATCAGAGTTGAGTCCTGTTTTCATTGCCCTCCCTGGGCAGTAGAAAAGGGGGTGGGCCTCTTGGCTATGCCATGCAAAGTTGTCTATATGGAACAATTCACCTTACCTGGTATGTTAGCACAAATGGAAAAGGAATTAAAATTTAATGGAGGAAAGGTGAGATCACTTGGAAAATTGGATTTTCTGAGTCATGAGGGAAGTACACAGGATTAGACCTTCACAGGGTGGGAGTGGTGGAGTCACTTAAGGGTCTGGCTTTGATCACCCTGCTTTCTCAGGTATCATCTATGAAATTTTTAGGAATGCCCCTTCATACTGCTGAAACTCCTGGGAAGGACTTTTTTGTCCCATTTCCTTCTCTTCTCACACACTTCCTCCTTCACACTGGGGAACTGAATAGGACTATGAGCTCCTCTTGGACAGCCAAGTCCTCGAGACTTGGATGGCTGGAGGAGCTGGGGAGGGCCTTGGGCTCACTGGGCTCTGTGGCTGAGGATGGGAGGGGCCGTGCCATGCTTGTTAGAGTACATATCTGTCTTCCCTTCAATATGGGATGTAGTAGACATGAGGTAATGTTTCTGCGCTATGAATGCCTTTCCTGAGAGAAAAGAGCCACACAAGACAGATACAACAAAGAGCCATCCAGTCCCCTCTACTGGCTCACCATAGCATCACTTCATGACAAATTTTTCTCTCTCTCTCTCTCTCTCTCTCTCTCTCAAAGGCAGGGCTTCTTTATGTAGTTGAAGCTGCCCTTAAAAATTCATTATGTAGTCCAGGCCAGCCTTGAATTCACTATCATCCTGCCTCAGCTCCCTAGTGCTGGGACAACAAACTTCTTATAAAGGAACAAGCAGCTAGAAAGAGTGTAGCCATGATGAAAAGGTAACTCCTGGTACAGAGCTTGCATGTTTGCAGTTTTTACAGGTAGGAATACACAACACAATAGGAGCACATGACAGAGCAGCCATTCATTTCATTAGCCAGGAAGGAAAAAAGAGAGGAAGGGGCCAAGTCCCACAATTCCCTTTGAAAGCAATTCCACCATGACCTAATGATCTTCCTCAAGACCCCAACTCTTAAAGGTTCTACCTCTAATCCTGAGTTTCAGGCCCTTGACACATGGGTATCTGTGGGACACATAAAATCTAGCTACCAAGCTGAGTGGTAGTATACACCTGCAGTTCCAGCTGTTCAGGATATCACAGGAGGAGAGTTCCTTGAGCCCAAGAATCTCTGGCCGGCCTGGGCAAGATGATGAGTCAGTCTCTCTGTCTCTGTCTCTCTGTCTCTCTCTCACACACACACAGGATTTCACTATGCACTTTAGGTTGGCCTTGAACTAACTTTGTAGCTCAAACTGGCTTTCAATTAGCAGTAATTCTTCCCCCTCAGCCTCCCAAGGGCTGGCAACACAAGCATTTGGACAGCCCATCTCTTAAAAAAAAAATCAGCAGAAAATACCCTATTACACTTAGCTACAATACATATTCAGGAATTAAAAAAAAAAAAAAAGCAAAGAAATGACGAGTTCTCTGAAAGGAATGCTGGAGAGATGACGTTACTAAAGACTGAAGAGAAAACATTTCCCCCCTTACAGACTAACTGCCAGGATGGAAGACATTTTTATTCCCCCTTCAATTATTGATGTCACTATTTTAATGGCTAGACCAGACTACCACATAGGGTGAGTCCTCCTAGTAGCTTTTGTTACCTAGGCAGTTGAGAACAATTAGCCTGCAACTAATTATTTCCATCTGCTCCCCTTTGTTAAACAAAATAATTTTGTACAGTTCTGTGGTTTGGTATTGCTATAGTTTGAAGGCTAGCATACCTCAGATGAAGAAGATGACTAATTTTTTAAAAATGTATTTGGTATAGGGTCTCACCATGCAGCTTAGACTCATACTGATCCTCCTGTTTTCAGCCTCCTTGGTTAGGGATTACAGGCATGTGCCACCATGCCTGGACTCCATAGCTGGCTCAGCACACCTGGGGGTGGGGCCAGTGCAGCATGTGGTGCCAGGGATTGAACTCTGGTCCCTACACTTGTCTAAGCAGGTGTTTAGTCTACTGAACTATCTCACTGTCCTATGTACTAATGGGTGAGGGAAGTAAGGACTGGCATACCTAAGACAAGCTCAGTGTCAGAGAAGGTAGACTCTGAGAGAGAGAGAAAGACAAAAAAAAAAAAAAAAAAAAAAAAAAAAAAAAAAAAAAAAAAAAAAAAAAAAAAAAAA
>PVJA010018445.1:0-14874 GCA_004027025.1 Myocastor coypus | reverse complement strand
ATGGCATACACCTGTAATCCCAATGTCAGTATTTGGGAGGCTGAGGCAGGAGGATTGCCACAAGTTCCAGGCTAGCCTGAACTACATAATAAGTTCAAGACCAGCTTGAGAAGCCTTTTTTTTTTTTTTTTTTTTTTTTTTTTTTGTCTGTCTGTCTGATGATGTCTTCAGGGCACACTGGATGAGGCTAGTAGAGCTGAGGATTGAACCCAGGTCCCCTGCCTGACTGCATTTGCCTGAGCAGATATTTAAACTGGGCCAGTCTACAGGCTCCCAGGACCAGGTTGAACTACAGTGAGATGCTCTCAACACTCCCAAATTAAAAACAAGGCGGGAGGAGGGTGCTTGGATATACAAAGATTCTGGATTCAAGCCCTGATGAAATGGAAAAAAAAAAAAAAAAAAGTGAAATCAAAATACAATAAATTTATCTGTGCTGAATTCCCTCCCCAGAGTTTCTCTTATGATATCTTGTTGTAATTTATTAATGATGATACTACTACTTATGATAAGTATCCCAAATAACTGTAGGCCTCTCTTGGGCTAGCATTGGGATCCTATTACATTCAAAGAATGTAGCAACTAGAGCTGGGAGTACAGTTTGTTGTATCTGGGGGCCAAGCACCCTAAAGAGACCATAACTCAGCCCCAGTAATAAAGGGACAAAAATTTAAGGAAAGGAAGACACTTTATTTATAAAGAGGAAAATAAAGAGGGAGAAGGGAGAAGATAGCTACTCTGATAAAGAATTAGGGTAGGGCACTCCAAAAAGATGGAGGACCCCATAGGCCCTTTGTGTTTCGTGTGCCCCCCCCACCCCCCATCAGGCCCTTTGTTTTCAGCTATTTTTATTGGGGTGGTGACTCCTTCCCCTCCACCTGGAACTTGCTGTAACTGGACTGGTTTGTGGGCTGCTCTCTCTAACATTTCTTTTGAGAGACTGTGTACAGCTTCTTTCTTTCTGTTTGTTCCTTTACTTGTCTTTGACCTACCTTTTAAGGCCTTATCTTTGGGGTGGGCAGCTAGTTGGCAAGGGGGTACCTTATTCATGGTTAGCTTAGAGTTAGTCAGCAGATCTATATGGCTATCTGTTGTGTTCCATAACAACATTAGAGTGAATACCAGAGCAACTCTAGAGTGAATACACAGGCATATAAGTGGATATGTTGTGCATAGGTGTGTGTACGACCTGCCTGAACAGTTTGTCAATCCCTATTTCTTCCTGTGACCCCTGGTTTAATCCCTAGCACCAAAAAAGCTTATTATTAGTTATTTAGATTTCCTCTTTTAAAGGTTGTCTGTTCAAATCCACTGCTTTTTGTTTGTTTTTGTTTTAGGGAAGGGTCTATAGGGTGTTCAGGGTCTTACTACTAGATTAGACTCGTAGTGATCCACCTGTTTACAGCCTCCCAAGAGCTGGCATTATAGGCAAGCACCACCACATGCCCCAGGGGTGGGGGTGGGGCTGGTGCAGCAGGCCTGGGGATGGAACCCTGGTCCCTGTACTCTTACATTAGATTTTTCACTGTCTTTCTTTAAGGTATAGATTTACTTCACTAATAGCTAGTTTTTGCTAAATTACCATTTTTTCCCTCCTTCCTCCTTCCCAGACAGCATCTTAGTATGTAGATCAGGGTGGCCTTGAACTCATTATGTAGCCTAGGCTGGCTTTGAACTTGTGGCAAATCCTGTGCCTCAGCCTTCAGTGCTGGCATTACAGGCATGCACTACCAAGCCTGGCCTTTCACCTGTGTTTTCTAAACACCTGATACACAGCAGTTAACACATATCTATTCCTCTACTGCTGCTGAAAGTTGTAACACTGCATCACTACAGTGCAGCCAGGCCTATCAGAGTTTTACCCAGGGGCCTTATTGTCAGGTGGCCAGGGCTTGATCCACTTCACTGATCAGATCCTACCCATGCCCTGGGGACCTAATACACTCTGGGTCAACAATGTGTAGGAGTGAAAAGGAGAAAGTGCTTAACTATACAGAGTCAGAGCAGAAGCCTCAGGGGATCCATTTCCTGGGGGCCAATCCCTTAAGGTAGAATGGAGCCACCTCAGCCTACATTTACAAGTTGTGCAGGTCCTCAGGGGGAGCCGCATGACCTGGTGTGAGGTAGCACTCTTGAGCTGAGGACAATTCCTCAAGAGGAACTCAGCTGAACACATCCATAAGCGGGGGAAATCACTACTGCTTCCTGAAGAACCATGCACTCTGTGGTACACAGGGTAGAGATGCTATGTGGTGAAAATGCCTCCACTGGGAAACAACTGGCAGCCATTTTTGTACGAGCAAATAAGACAGGGGCACTTAATTGTACACCTAAATTTTTAAAAAATTTAATTTAATTTTAACCTTATTTATTTGCATTATGGCTGGCTCAGCCTTTCCTGGGGGTGGGGGTGGGGCTGGTGCGGCATGTGGTACCAGGGATGGAACTTCAGTCACTGTGGTTGCCCAAACTTTCCTAAGAAGGTGCTTTAGACCACCGAGCCATCTTGCTGGCCCAAAGCACATCACTGAATCTTTTTTTTTTTTTTGCGGGACCAGGGTTTGAACTCACGATCTTCCACTTGCCAGGCAGGGACTTGCGTACACCTAAAATTCATTAAATCCCTAATATTCATACTGGATAGTGAAGAACAGAAGATAGGATGCACAACTTCTCAGAAGCTAGGATTCGACTGCTCAGAAGCTTTTGCCTTGTACTATGTACTTGTATTTGACTATGGCTAGTCAAGTCAGTTTCCATGGACTAAATGCAGATAATAGACATGTTTTATTTGGCTGCACAGTGTTGTGAAAAAATGTGAATTGGCTGCTAGTATGTGCAAGTTGGAAGAATTTATATATAACTTTGGATCTCCAGCTTTTCTTGAGTAACCAGAAGAACTTAGAAGAATTTATATATAACTTTGGATCTCCAGCTTCTCGAGTAACCAGAAGAACTAGTGACACTGAGTCAACACTGGTTCCTGCGTGGCAACATGACTTGACCTCATTGACAACTGACCTCTTAAATGGGGTAAGGGCAGGTTACCTTCTTCGGCATTTTGGTTAAGAATTCTTGCTATATGACTAGGCACTGCCTAACAGTGTATGGTCCATACTAGGTGCTTGGATGCTCATTAGGACTGGATGATTTTACTAGTGGTGGGGTGAAGGTGAGCCCTCCAATTGTAGTGAGAGGCTTGGTGTGTAAGGTGGTGGTGAGGAGGGAGAGGACAAGTACAGACTAGGATGTCAGTGACCCACTGATGAGTACAGGAAAGAGAACATAGGATCAACCTACGGTTTGAGTGTCTCACCCTAGAGCTAGTGAGAAGTGGGGATTTGTGGGAAAAAATAGACAAGGGGAGGAAAAAGGCACAGCAGACCTCAGCCATGGAATGCCAAAAGGAGGCAAGGGAGCCAGGAGACCTAACTACATCTACTGCAAGAAGAGAATAGACATGAAAAAAGCCAGGACAACAAGGAAACAGACGGTTTTAGAGGTAGTATGAGAAAAGAAGAGCAAAGCTGTGGGTCCAGAGATGTTGGAATACTATTTGGGGATCAAGTGAAAGCTTTTTCAGAAGTCCTAGTTGGGGAAAGCATGAACATTTGTATCCTCATCTTTTTAGCTTTGCCATCATTTATGACATCATCACAAAGGAATTAGTATCAATGCTACATCCTTTTAGCAGGGACCAAGGAAATACCCAAATTCTGTCTGTCTGTTCTAAAGGGAATGAAACATTAATATGTATTTTGGACAATCACAAACTTACACTGACTGGAAATCTTCTCTTAGATACATCTCTCTGTACATTGGCTTTGTGGATTTTCTGTGGTCAAATGAAAACAGTGGTTTGCTTCACCTTATCACCCAGTTGGGATCTCTCTGTGTGGCCTAACCGGTTGATTACTGCATCATGTGCTTAGAATATGTGAATACATTTAACAATAGCTTAAGTAAAATGTATGAGAAAAATAAATTAAAAATAGCTCATTCCAGTGTCAGATATAGATAGACTGTGTTGTGTTTTGGATATAACCTTCACCCTGGAAAACTGCACAGCCAATCCAAAGCTCTTTCAACTCCAGGGTTGGGCATAAATAAGGAAGGCCCTTGTTTCCTAAAAACCAGTTTGTATTGTCTTAGGAAGCATGCAGCCCAGGTTTGTATCCTGACTCAACACCTTTCAACTCTGTGACCTCGGGCCAATTACTGAACCTCCTGCGACCTGTTCATCAGTTAGATGAAGATCAGGCTTGTTGTGAGGTTGCGATTATGAATGGGTTGAATGTAAGCGAACCCCTTACAGGCTTTTTGAGGACTGCTAAACTTAACTTTTCCTATTATCAGCAGCGCAGAAATTTCATTAACCTGGGAGCCTGTTTAAGTTTAGGATAGAAGGTCTGGGCTGGGATTCTGGAGTCTGATTGCTTGATTACCACTGGGTCTAATTTCGAAATTTAAGCAACTTTTAAAAAGAAAATCACAGAATCTCTCTTGTATTATTTTCCTGCTTCTTAGCAGTCTATAGGAGATACAAAGGACCTGGAAATCGGAGGTTGTACGCCTTATTTTGTGTTAGTTAAGGAAGAGCGAAGCACAACCTGCCCCAAGCCGCCGAAATCCGCGCACTGGCAGGAAAGCTAGCCCCAGGACTCCCTGACTTCCCACCCCGGGAGCAATCCAAACCCGGACGCCGGCGGGGGAGGGGAAGCTCGAGGCGGCGAAGGGGACGCCCGCAGGTGCTTCGGGGTCAGCTCAGATTCGCGCCGTCCGAGCCCCGCACGGGTCTAGGTGAGCCCCGGGGCGCTGAGGGACGCGCGCCTCCGGGCCCTGAGGAGTTAGGTGACGTCACCTCCAGGAGGACTCGCTTTTTCATTAATGAAACCGGCCGGCGCGGGCGCATGCGCGGCAGGCCCCTTCCCTCTCGCTTCCCCCTCCCCTTTCCCAGCCGCGCTCTCAAATCTCTAGCTCGCTCGCTCTCCCTCTCCCCGGGCCGTGGAAAGGATCCCACTTCCGGTGGGGTGTCATGGCGGCGTCTGAGACTGTGATGGCTGAGGGGAGACCGCGCTAGTGGGGAGAGTGAGCAAGAGGCCCCCTCCCCTCCCCGGGTCCCCCTCCCCTGTCCCCCTTCCCCCGGCCTCCTCGCCAACGCCCCCTTCCCCTCTTCCCCACCCGGCTCGGCTCAAAGTCCCCCATCCCCACCCCCGTGGGAACGTTCGGAGCCTGCACTCCTCAGAGCCTCTGCTCGCCCCTTCCCTCACCTCAGCCCCCCACTCCCCGCCCTCTTCCCGGCCCTGGGCGCCCTCCGACCCGTCTCTCCGCCGCCCCCCGGCCGCGGGGAGGACATGGCTGCGCACAGGCCGGTGGAATGGGTCCAGGCCGTGGTCAGCCGCTTCGACGAGCAGGTAACGGGCCCGCGGCCGGCGGGAGGTGGGAGCGGATGGGGGTGGGGACGGAGTGGGTGAGGGGAGGAAGGAGCGGCCGTCTCCCTCGCGCTGCCGCGGCCTCTGGAGCGGAGGGAGGGCAGGGAAGGGGGATCGGAGGGGGGTGGACATAGGGGGAGGCGCGGGGAAGGAGGGGACGGCCGGGCTCTGGGGCTCCGCTTCCCTCCTAAATCGGGGAGGTGGAGCCTTTTCCCTGACCAAGCCTCCATCCCCTTTATCCCAGCCCTTCCGCTTGCTAATGGGTACGAGTGACCTGGGGGCGCTTTCAGGGGTGTTTTTAGGGACGCTCCATCTGGATTTAATCATTCCCCCGTACTTTTCTTCTTTTTGAACGGGGGTAGTTAATACAGAGGGCCCCCCCTTGTTCTTCCTCCGCGACCCTCCTATCTGGGGGTGAATAACTGCTGGAACCCTAAGGCCTGCCTTGTGTACCTCCAGCTGGAGGACGGTAACATCCTTCCCCTCCCCCAGTTTCTTTAGCTTCCTCTCTTGGAGGGGGAAGAGTAGAAGAAGGCTGGGAAGGCACAGGTTTTCTTACTTTCTGCTCCACGGTCCCAGCTTGCCCCCGAGAACTCCAAGTGCACGCACATTGCACATCTTTTTTTGTGCCCCACAGGGCATCCTGCAAGTCTCCGTGGTTCCAGACTACCTTTTACAAAACGGTTTGTGTAGAAATCGTGGTCTCATATCTCCCACCTTTTCCTTCCATTATAATTGTAATACCCCTTCCCCACTTCCTCCTGCCAGCGTTCTGAGGCGAATATTGTTTTCTTGAGTCAGAATATGTGGAAGTAAGGGGAGAAGGGTGAAGGGGTGGTCCCAGCTACAGCTGAGCTACTGTTAACATAGTGCACATCTGGAATGTGGTCCTAGAACCCATAATTCTGCTAGTGTTTTGTTGTTTTTGACTCACTTTTAGGTTAACTGGAGAACTTTGACTGAGAATATTTGGGTGGGGAAACAGTTTCATTGTTTAGGGAGGTGACTTTTTTAGGGGGTGAGAGGGAAGATGACCTTTTATCCCCAGAGTTTCACACACTAGATCCTGGGGCTAGGTCAGCATGAATGCACAAAGCCTCCTATCAGTAAGAATTAGTTTAATTTTGTGCTGCAGTGGGTAATAGGGATTAATTTTTAAAAGGATGCTTTTTGCAGCTGTGGTTCTTTGTCAGGTTGTTGAAGATTGAGTTTATTTTGACCTAAAACTGATTATGAGATCTGAAAAGTAGGGGAAAGGACTCCTCTTTGTTTTGCTCCATAAACATTTTGTTTCAGGGCTCATAGTCTCTCTGACCTACCTAAAAGACACTTGGGGATGGGCAGATGAAGGTGAGAAGAAGCTACAGAGATAAAATAAAATTACAAAGTTATCAAGAGATCTGAAGGAGTTGTTTCATTCATCATCCAACTTTCAGCTGTACTACTAATCCATCTGATTAAAGTGTTACTGGGTGAAATCGATTGCACTGTTGGTAGAACATTTGATTTAAAACTTGATAGAAAAAACTTTCTCTGTATGATTTTTAAAAAGAATTTAAAGGGCTCGCAGAAGAACTGCAAAGCTGAACCTGGTGAACAACATAATCTAAATTAAAGCAATTTGAAGGGTTCATATTCCAATAATTCCCAGGTTTAAAAACGTTTTTTATTTTTTTATTTTATTTTTTTTTTAATTTTTTATTTATTATTTTTTTTTCTTGTTTCAGAACCTTTGTTTGTTTATTCACTCATTTTTATGGCTGGCTCAGCCCACCCCGAGGGCAGGGCTGGCGCAGCATGTGGTGCCGGGGATCGAACCACAGTCCCGAAGCCGCCCAAGCTTCCCCAAGCAGGCGCTTTAGACCACTGAGCCATCCCGCTGGGCCCCTAAAAACGTTTTTTAAAGTGCTGGTTAAAACATTTTCTTCATTTTGTGCCTGTTGATCTCTGGGCTTACTTACTGTATAGAAAAGGTAATTTTCTAAATTTTAAAAGGGAGATGATTGTTTATATGTCCAGTGGTAACACAGAGAGTTTCTTTCTGACCTATTTGCATTTGCTTTGTATATTATGGAATCAAACTCACCACCATCTATTAAAAGTTAAGGATTTAAGCTTTTTTTTTTTTTCTTTTTTCTTTTTTTTTTTTCCGGGACTGGAGTTTGAGCTCATGACCTTGCACTTGCCAGGCAGGCACTTTTGCCACGCAGCTATCTCCCCAGCTCCAAGGACTTAAGTTTTTTGTTTTTTGTTTATGTTTGCTTTCTTTTTTCTTTTTTTTTTTTTTTCCTTTTTTATTGTTTAAATTTAACACGAGTTATATTACATATTTTCATCATCAAGGACTTAAGTTTTTAGAACACCATTTTGTTGTATTTGTAGTGTTATAATTAAGAGAAAAGCATATAAGACAAATTATTCATTTTTTTCCTACACATTAAAGCTCACTAACTTTGAGGTACAAAAGTGCTGATTTTTCAGTGTAAGGCACTCATATATACTTAAGTAATGTCCAAGTCAATTTTGAGTTCATCTTAAATTGGCGATGTCTCTTTTGAACAAGAATACTGAGACACAGAGAGGTTATATGTCATGGTAGACCTAATAACAAGGCCTCATTATATAAAATACTGAATGCAGGACAACTGGAGAACACTTGTTCCAAGTATGTTATGTGCTTATTTGATAATTCATTAAGCATAGAAGAGAATACTTCTTTGAGAGAAAAAGCTTTGCATGTAGTGAGAGAATAATAAGAATCTTAATTATTTCAACTATTCCTACAAGTTTTGAATTTTTCACATATTGTCTATACTTGTTTAACTGTATCTAAGGAGAATCAAGTACTTTCTTCTTTCTTTCTTTGTCTTTTTGAACTCCTGTGCAGTTCTTTTTTTTTTAATGTTATGGCCAGCTTAATCTGCCTTGGGGGTGGGACTGGCACAGCATGTGGTGCCAGGGGTTGAACCATGGTCCCTGTGGTTGCCTACAGTTGCCTAAGCAGGCGCTTTAGACCCCTGAGCTATCTTGCTGGCCCTGCTATGCAGTTCAGCCTGGCTTTGAGTTTATTTTGTAGCCCAGGTTGGTCTGGAACTTGCAGTAATACTCCTGCCAGAGTGGGATTCAAGTATTTTTATTACCTCCAAGACACATATGTTGAATTACTCCAGTCCCCAGGGAATTTGCTCATGTCTAAAGATGGCAACTAGGATTATGACCAAATTGATGTTTTGGTTGTTTTCTGACACTTGCAATTCAAGCAGAAGTGCGTTACTAGCCACTGTTGGTCACAGACATAGTGAACTCTGATGAGTACTGCTTAGCAGCCTATTACAGTAGGCCCACTTAAAAGGACCAGTCCTGTTCCATTTTTACTTTTTAAATTATTATTTATTTTGTTTATCTTCACACTTTGAGCTCAAGTCTTTGTTTCTTTTATTTTTATTTTTATTTTTTATTTTTTTTTGGTTTTTAAATGGGTAAAATAAAATTCTTTTTCTTTTTGCGTTTTGAGACAGGGTCTCGTTACATAGTTCAGGCTGGCCTTGAGCTCACTTTTGTAGCCCAGGCTGGTCTGGAACTTGCACCAATTCTCCTGCCTTGGCCTCCCAAGTGCTGGGATTATAGGCATGCACCACCACACACGGCTTTAAATAAAATTCTTGTGACTTATTGATCTTGTGTCTATAGACAATATTTATGGTCAAATAAGTGTTACCAGTTTTAAAAGTAATTTCTTCCTTATTAGGGAAATGGCAGTTGTAAAAGCAAACAGTTAGAAAGCTGAAAGTGCCGGGCGTGGTGTCGCACGCCTGTAATCCTAGCACTCAGGAGGCTGAGACAGGAGGATCAGTACGAGTTCGAGACCAGCTTGGGCGAAACTGGGAAATGTTAGGTATATAGCTTTAAGTTATAATTTATTAGCTGAATTTCTTAGCAAAGCAGAACCTTTTTGTTTGCCTCACCTTGCTTTTTCTTGTCTTTTTTTGTTTTTGGTAGCATGGCATGTGGTGCCAGGGATTGAACCGTGGTCCCAGAGCACTTGCCTAAGCAGGTGCTTTAGATTGCTGAGCTATCTCGCTGGCCCGAGGTAAAAATTTGAAGATTTTTGTTTTCCTTTGTGGTACTGAGGATTAAATCCAGGAGCTCACACATGCTAGGTATCCACTTTACTATTGAGCTACATCCCCAACCATATTTAAAGTTTTTGAAAAAAAATTGAAAATATTCACCTCCAAATTATAGTTTACTGAGGGTTTTTTTTTTTTTTTTTTTTTTTCTCTCCCCACTACCAGGGATCAAACTCAGAACCTTGCACTTGTCAGGAAAGCACTTATTCCACTGAGCTATCCCTGGCCCTCTAGTTGTAAATATGTGAAGCACACATTTTCATGCCAGCCCCATCCCTCGGGGCACTTTGAGACAGCAGTTGAGACTGGGCAGGTGGTGTGCACCTGTAATCCCAGCTCTTGGGAGGCTATAAACAGGCAGATTACTATGAGTCTGATCTAGTAGTGAGAGCCTGAACACCCTGTCCTTGTAGACCTTTCCCTAAAAAAAAAAAAAGCACACTTTTTAATATGTAGTTAAGTGAAATAGTATGTAAAAGGCAAATAAGTTTTTTAATATAGTGTTACACAATAAACTCTTATTGTTCTTCAATGTTGAGTACTAATCAGAATGTCCTTTGAATATTTAGCATAAAGTTCATAGTATAAAATGATCGACAGTGCCAGGCATGGTGACTCACCCCTTGAATCCTAGCACTTGGCAGGCTGAGGCAAGAAGATCGCAAGATTTTGAGGGCAGCCTGGGCTACACAGTGAGTTCAAGGCCAACTTGCACTACAAAATGAGAATCTGTCTCAAACAAGTAGACAAACAAACATACAAACAACAAGTGTCTTTGCAGATCACCTGTTAATTGGCCAGATAGATGTGTAGAAGTTTTAAGTTATTTGGGATTCACAAGCACTTCTATCCTCCTTCTAAGTACTAGTCTGCAATTTATGCTAAGTCTTATACCAAGCTGAATATTTTATGGTAGGGATATTTTATGGTGTGTGAGAAATCATGCTTATTTTTTATTTTGGAACACATCTTTTTTTCCATCTGATTATATCATTTCTTTTTTTTTTTTTTTTTTGTCTTTTTGAGACAGGGTCTCGCTATGCAGTTGAGGCTGGCATTGAGCTCACTTTTGTAGCCCAGGCTGGTCTCGAACTTGCACCAATCCTCCTGCCTCAGCCTCCCGAGTGCTGGGATTACAGACGTGAGCCACCACGCCTGGCTATGATTATCATTTCTGTGTACCCTGTAACTCACCAACTTGGATCTAATTTAGTCTTTCTTTATATGAACTTTTTCATTTTCAAACATAGATTTCCTTTGTCTTGGAAATCAAGCATTTACTTGGTCCTGTAGCTTTCTCTCAGGGGAGCAGTTCTTTCTCTTTTCTTTTCTTTTCTTTCCTTTCCTTTCCTTTCTTTATTTTCTTTTTCTTTCTTTCTTTCTTTCTTTCTTTCTTTCTTTCTTTCTTTCTTTCTTTCCTTTTTTGTTGCCAAATACCCACTGCTTCTACTGTTTATCTACCCATTTCCTCTATACCTGTTAAGACTAGCTTCTTTTATTTTAACTTTTTTCTTTTATTTATTTGTATAGGATCTCACTATGCAATTTGGACTTGCAGTGATCCTCCTGTCTCAGCCTCTCCAGTACTGGGGTTACAAATGTGTGCCACAACACCTGGTTTTCAGGGGCTGGCATGGCTCACCTGGGGGTGAGGTTGGCACAGCATGTGATGCTGGGGATGGAATGTGGGTCCTTACTCTTGTCGGGCAGGCACTTAGGCCGCCAAGCTATCCATCCCCCAGCCCTAAAACTTGGTTCTGTTTCTTCTTTCTTCTGGGTTGCTACTTTCTTGAAAGTGATTTCTGGGAAATCACAGAGCCTTTGCTGAATTGTAATGTCACTGTTGATGTTTTGCTACCCTTAAGAGTCAATTTCCTCTAGTAATACTCTCTGGTGTTATATGTGCATTTCTAGTATTTATATACATTGATGTTTTTATCAATCTTTTTTTTTTCTTTTCATTTTATGTATTTGGTACAGGGTCTCACTGTACAGCTTGGACTTGTAGTGATACTTCTGTTATCAGCCTTCCCAGCAGTAGGATTACACCTGTACTACCAGCACTGGACTTGGTGGGGGCTCAGTGTGCTCCGGGGGAGGGGCCTATACTGCATATGGGCCTGGAAATCAAACCCTAGTCCCTGAGCTTGCCAAAGCAGGCACTTAGTCTGCTGAGCTATCTTGCTGATTCTCATTAATCTTTGAACAAATGTACTTTTTATTTTTTTGGCCATAGTGGTACTGATGATTGAACCTAGGACTTCCATACTGAGCTACCTGCCTCTCTAGCTCTTTTTCATTTTATATTTTACCCATGCTGGGCTTGAACTTTAAGTCTTACATTTCAGCTTACCTGAGTGTAGGGGGTGTGTCCCACTACACCATGTTCAGATAAGCTTTTTTTAAAAAAATTATACCATGTTTGGCTATCTCTAAACTGGAGATCTAAATAGGGGTTTGGGTGTTGTTCTACTTACTGTCTGTCCTTATGGCAGTCATGATCTTGTGGTTCTTTGATTTCTTTATATGTTGAAGAACTGATTGGAAAATCATTGTTTCTTTCAATTTAAATATACAATATTTTCTAGTTTTTTATTTTTGGAGGTACCAGGGATTGAACTTAAGACCTTACACTTGCCAGGCAAGCACTTACTCTACTGAGCTATCTCCCCAGCCCAATGCTTTCAATATTTTAAAAGCCTTTCCTTGTTATGCAGTAGTCTTTTGGGAGCTAGTCCTGCTTAATTTACCAAGTAAATTAAGTACTGTATTTCTTAGCATTCTCCTTGTCTCCAAGTAGGTTGGTATATCCTCTGCTGAATAGATCCTTCTTACTCTCTTTGTTTATGTAGGTATCTATTTGAATCTCTTAATTTCAGCTTTTCCAATTCATGTCTGTCTTTTAATGTTCAAACTTCATGTGTTCCATGAAGTGTTATTTTGTTTTATTTATTTTTTAGCCACAGTCCTGCTCTGTAGGTCAGGCTGGCCTGTAGCCCACTTTGTAATCCAGGCTGGACTTGAACTTGTAGTGACTCTCCTGCTTCATCCTCCCAAGTTCTGAAAAGAAGCCCTATTGAGTTCTCATAGTCACTGCATTCCCCAGCACAGTTGTGACTACACAGTGCATCACTGATAAAATGTTTTTCACTTGATTCCTGGTTGAAGGGTATACTGGGTTAAAAGAATGGTAGTTTTGGCTTTGTTTTACATGTAAAAAAAAAAATTGGAACTTTTTTTCTTGTTGTTTGAGGCAGGGTATCACTATGTAGCCTAGGCTGTCCTTGAACTGAGTGGCTCAACCTCCTGTCTCAGCCTCCTGAGTACTGGGATTACAGGTGTGTGCTACCACATTGGACTAAAAAAACTGAATTTTATTTATTTTGTGGTACCAGGGATTGAACTCAGGACCTTGCACTTGCCAGGCAAGCACTTATTGTACTGAGCTATCTCCCTTGCCTCATAAAACTGAATTTTAATTCAATGCCTGTAATAGACAAGATTTTGAAAGTTAAGAAATAAGTTAAAAAAAAAAGTGTGTTTGGGCCCGGCAGAATGGCTCAGTGGTCTAAAGCGCCTGCTTGGGAAAGCTTGGGTGGCCTCAGGGACCACAGTTCGATCCCGGGCACCACATGCTGCGCCAGCCCTGCCCTCAGGGTGGGCTGAGCCGGCCATAAAAATGAGTGAATAAACAAGCAAAGGTTGTGAAACAATAAATAAATAAATAAATCTTAAAAAAAAAAAAAAGTGTGTTTAAAGGAGGAACTTATACATATTTATATTTCCTCCCAAAGAGCAAACATCTTTGAATCACTTTTCAGATTTCATTAATTACCTTTGTGATCTTGGTTTTGTTAGTGATAAGTCTGTATACAAAGAAGTTTAAAAAAAAAAAAGTTTTTACAATGATGTGATAAAATATTTTGAAAAGTATAAGATTATATAAGAATGATAAATTTTACTTACAGCTTTGGTGATTATTGTGTTTTCTTAAATAAAGGAGAGTGACTAGTCTCTGGATAGTCCCTGGTGTATTGCTTAGCCGATATATTTTTGTCTAATTTTAACCATTCATTGACATAGCATTCCTTTGTAACTTAGGGTTATCTATAATTAATCCACTTCCTGCTTTATCATTTAATTTATAGCATATATATATATATATATATATATATGTATGTATATATAATGTAGGTCTTCAAATTTGCAAAGTACAGCAAATGTCATAATGTGTTGTGAGTTGGACCAGTTATATTTTATTAATTTTTCTTTTCTTTTGGAGACAGAGTCTCCTTATGCAGTTCAGGCTGTCCTGAAGCTCACTTTGTAGCCTAGGCTGGTCTCAGACTCACAGTGATCCTCATGCCTCAGCCTTCTGAGTGCTGGGATTACAGGTGTGTACCATCATGTCTGTCTGTCTGTCTGTCTTGTCTTGTCTTTTCTTCTTTCTTTCTTTCTTTCTTTCTTTCTTTCTTTCTTTCTTTCTTCTATAGGGTCTCACTATACTGATTGGGCAAGGCCAGTGTGGCATGCCAGGGATTGAACCCTGGTCCCTACATCAATACCTGGCCATTTTATGTTAAGTACTTCAAGCTTTTACACTTCTTTACATTTCTTACTTGACTTTTTGACTAGTAGGGTATTAGATTCTTTTCTTGAATCTGTTTTTTGAAAAAGAAAAAGCGTATTTTTTGATAGTTTTGTTCTTAGAATCTAGTGATAAAATGCAATGATAGGCATACTTTATTTGCATCTTTTAAGTTACTCAAACTGTTATGGGCTGTTTTTCTTTCAACCTTCAAACATGGTGCTCTTGGGTTCTGTATAGATTAGATTATTGCATTTTAACAAGATTTTAGTGGTGAACAATGAATTCATTATAGGCATGTTTTGCATCTGTGTTTGTTCTCAGACTTTTTCATTTGGAGTTTTGTGGCTGGTGTGTGTGTGTGTGTGTGTGTGTCTGTCTGTCTGTCTGTCTGTCTGTCTGTCGTTCGTTCATTTGTTCATTCATTCGTTCATTCGTCTGCAGGGTCTCACTATACTGATTGGGCGAGGCCAGCATGGCATGCAAGGTGTGTGCATGTATTTAACACAAGCAATGAGAGATACAGGAAGACTCATTTTCAAAAGGAAGTGTAAGGCAGGGAATGTTCTATAGAAGTAGAAGAGGAGGTTTGTGGTCAGTTTAAAGTGTTAAAAGGCCGGGCGTGGTGGCGCACGCCTGTAATCCCAGCACTCGGGAGGCTGAGGCAGGAGGATTGGTGCGAGTTCGAGACCAGCCTGGGCTACAAAAGTGAGCTCAGGACCAG